>MCJB01020660.1:38625-100266 GCA_002018475.1 Nicotiana obtusifolia
GTTTTTTTTTGGGGGGGGGGGGGTAGCGGGAGAAAGAAGACCGTGAAGGTTTTATTTGATTTTTGGTTTATTTATATGATAAATAATGTTAAAACTCTAATTGGGTGTGAACTGGACGAGACCCGTCTTCCCTTGGTAGGTAATGGCTCACAGCCCCTTGAATCCCGTTTGTATAATATCCATGGGATCCTGGCTTTGTTTTCCTTGAGGGAGGTCTGGCATCTCATGTTCACTCAGGGTCAAGGGAAGGGCCGCAACCCAAGGGGCATGATGTAGGCAGCCTACCCTGATGCAAGCATCAATGGATGATTTCGCGGTTCGAACCTGTGACCTATAGGTCACACGGAGAAAACTTTACTGTTCTTATATCATTATATTATAGATATAACCTACATTTTTTCTTGCATGTAGACATACTTGCAGTCTTTGACGGTAAGGCTTGAGGAATGGAGACTCAAGAGAAGAGATACTGAAGAGTGGATGGAGCATCGTCAACTTCCAGAAGATTTGAGAAAGCGGGTTAGGCGTTTTGATCAATATAAATGGGTTGCTACTAGAGGAGTAGATGAAGAGACAATTTTGCATGGTCTGCCTACTGATCTTCGTCGTGACATCCAACGTCATCTTTGCCTGGACCTTGTCCGACGGGTATGATATTCCTCCATCAGAACTGATTCTTCCTCAAGTATTCATATATTCATCAAAAAAGCACGTGCCCAAATGGTGGCTTCTAAAAAGATAGACACTTGTATTGTTGGTTTATTTTCAACTTCTCGAGTCTGTTCGCAGTATGAATTACTATGGCACCATCCTTTTTGGCGCTGATTTCTTGCATTAAAGGGCTTACCAGTTCATATTAACACATTTTTATGTCGTCACTTTTCGATCAGTGTAGGACAGATGTTTGTTGATTCAGTTGCAATTATATAAGCATTTGTTGTAGAGGCATTTGCTTGTTAAGCTCATTTCACTTATTTTGTTATAACTGTTTAGGTTCCATTTTTCTCCCAAATGGATGATCAATTACTTGATGCAATATGCGAACGTCTAATCTCGTCCTTAAGCACCGAAGGCACCTATATCGTCCGTGAAGGAGATCCAGTTACAGAGATGTTATTTATCATCAGAGGTAGGCTCGAGAGCTCTACTACAAATGGTGGTAGGACTGGTTTCTTCAATTCCATCACATTGAGGCCTGGAGATTTTTGCGGAGAGGAGCTACTCGCTTGGGCTTTGCTTCCAAAATCAACTGTGAACTTGCCTTCTTCAACCAGAACAGTCAGGGCACTTGTTGAGGTGGAAGCATTCGCGTTGAGAGCCGAAGATCTCAAGTTTGTCGCTAACCAGTTTAGACGTCTTCATAGCAAGAAGCTCCAGCATACATTCCGGTTCTACTCTCACCATTGGCGTACATGGGCAGCATGTTTCATACAGGCTGCATGGAGGCGACACAAGCGGAGGACAATGGCAAAAGATCTTGCAGCACTTGAGTCATTTGCTCTGGATGAGAGAACGGTCGATGAGACAGAGCAAAATGAGGAGCAAGATCAAGGTAACGCTAGCTCAAATCCATCCCCGAGAATATCCCACCTTGGAGTCACAATATTGGCTTCAAGATTTGCTGCAAACACAAGAAGAGGAGCTCAAAAGCTTAAAGATGTACGTTTGCCTAAGTTACAGAAACCTGAAGAGCCTGACTTTTCAGCTGAGCCTGATGACTAGTAACTTGCATCAGATAGATATATCCTACAGCTAACAGTTTCATTCAAATTTCGATACGATGACCATTCCTGAACTTGAAGTTTTCTTACACGAGGATCATATTTGTACGTGTGGAAAACATGATTCTAGAATCATCGAATGCTGTAAGCGGGGAAGTTTTGGCAACGGAATGTGGGACAGTTTTTCTCCTTTTTTTTCCTTTTTTTTGGTTAATGTAATTGTATTTAATAGTAGTAGGTTTTTCAGTAGTAGGATGCTCTTCTGTACTATATAAACTAAATAATCTCTTGAGTTCTCTGTAAAAGCTCTTTTAAGAGTTGCTAGTTCCATACTACCAGCAAATAAGCATTTTATTCAAATTTTACTGTGCTTAAAATTACAGACCTTAGCTTGTCCCTTTTTTTTTTTTTTGCTTTTTTTGTCCTTCATGTCTCTGGCTACTGTGTGTTATGCTTATAAAATTATTCCAATTATTTATACTAAGAGATCTTTTGGTTCATATGCTAGTTATGTAGGGGTTATAGTGTCCTTTTCCTAGCTTTTTCATTTTGCTGATTTAGCTACTGCTTATGCTTGAAATATGAATCCCATTCTCAATAGATGTTAGCCTTTAAAAAAGTGTGAAAGGATGGTAGATAGAACTATGGGACTCTCTATCTTCTCTGGTAGATAATCGATCGTCTTTCATTTGAACAGTGAATAGTTTTTATAAGTCAAGTCAATAATAATAGAACTGGAGCAGTGAAAGAAAGCCTCTAACAAGAGGATGTAAGCTGCTAATTCTAAAAGATTTGCTATCGAATACTTTCAAAGATAATGCCCAGATCGTTATGCCTTTCGTGAGGGTCGGAGCTTACTTGACAAGAAATTTTGCTGTCTTAGGACCGTCATAGTTATGACCGCTGTTTAGCGGGACTTCAGTCACCTGCTCCCCTAAATCAAGTGCCAACTTCCTTGACCTTCCGGCTAGAGGTTGATCCAAGATTTTAAGAGGATGGGTGCACTATTATGAAGAGGTGAATCTAGAATTTACATTTGACGTGTTTAACTATAGTCTCTTACCATGAACTCACTACATTTTAAGATTGTAGGTTCAAAATTATATCTTTTTTAATTTTTAGTGACTTTCACGTATATATCTATGCTCTGTGCCGAAAACAAGACTGTCCGAAATGATATTTGAACCGCCAATTTTACTCGTAGAGGTACACCCAATAATTATTACACCATAGGAGTCTTTGAGTTTGGGTGCACAAACATATATTTAAGTAATTTTGAAGAAGTATAACATGGTTTAGGAAGAGGAGTATGGGTTCACGTGAACCCATACACCAAGGCCTAGATACACCCTTGCTTCCGGCACTGGGCAGGCGTCAACCCCCATACATGGCCTTACAACTTTATGGAGACCTATGTTTTTGGTATCCAAATTTGTTATGAAGTGAATAATAATACATAGAATATTATGCAAGGATTACCTACCATATTGCTAATACATGTATTCGTATTTCAAATATCATTCTGCATAAAATAATACCATAAACTTCTGCATAATTCCACATAGATATTATTTAATACAGTAAACTAAATGATTGCATTAGCTACGTCAGAAATGTCTTTTCCTAATCCTTCAACCAAACAATCCATTAATGTCAACCTATAATTAATCTAAGCAAAATAAGCCTTGAAAATCAAGTTTCTTTTTGCTTCAGAGCAGGAATGGCAGTTTTGAAAGAAAGATTATGTCCTTACTTGAGTTGTCTTAGATCTATTTTTGCAGTTGCATTTGTCAAAATCCACCCCTAAGATCATCTTCAACGCTTGCCTCTAATTTCTCCTCCAAAATGGAGTAAGGTTATTCCAACCGTTACTCGACAAGTGAGGCTTGCTCAGTTGGTAAAAGCACCTCCACCCACGACTATTAGGTCCTGGGTTCGAGTCAAGCTTGAGGGAAGTGTGAAACACTATATTTGGGAGGGGTTTTTTTTTAAAAAAAAAAAAAAAAAAAACCGTTACTCCAAAAAAGAATATTCTATTTTATATTCTCCTCCCTCTTCAATATTATATTATTATTTTTTATTTTCTTATTTCTATTAAAGAAATTCTATCTTTTTTTTCTTTTTTACATATTCATCAGATATAATTTATATTTCTTTCTTATTTAACCATTTAATATAAATTATTTTATACCATAAATTTTAAATAATATAGTTTGTAAGCAAATATTATAGATTATATATATTTACGGATAATTCAAATAAAAGTGAAATCATTGAGATACAAGATAATTAAATACATATTACATTATGACAAAATTCAGATTAAATACTACATAAATATTCAATTTTCACCTCTAGTATGCTCCCGTAAATGATCTATTAATGCATTATGAAGTGCAAAATGTGCATCTTTGTCCTTAATCTTTTGTGTTAAGCTAAAAATTGTTCAAGTCGGTGATTTTCATCTACAACCATTTCCACCGTTGGAGGTGGATATTCGCAATCATCTAATCGGTACATTAAGATCACGCTCATCCTCGATTATCATGTTGTACAGTATAATACATGTAATTATTATATCATGTAGCACTTCTTTTCTCCAAAAACATGATGGACCTGCAACAATTGTAAAACGAGCTTGCAAAACTCTAAATGCATGTTCAATTTTACATAAAAATAATAAATGCACGAAAATTAATTAATCAAAATTATACGGCAAAGAAGATGTAAAATTAATATTATAAAGATATTACATAAACATAATTGGGTATATATAAAGAGATAAATTAAAAGAGTTAAATAATAAAAATAATAATAAAGTAATAAGGAATAGTAACGGAGGAGATGAATAGTGACACTAGTAATTCCCCATTTTGCAGCCAAAAGTGAGGGAGAATTGAAGCCAAATTTCTCTAAAAACTGACTGATTATGGCAAAATGCAGCAGCTTGGAGATGGCCTAAGAAATAAATTAAAGACAAGTTCTCTCTTCTTTTGCTAATGATAATGGCAGTGGAAAACAAAAACTAGAAAGCACCTTCATGAGATAGTTGATTATGATTTCTAGCGTCAAATAAAAGGATAGTCCAAGATACTAAACTCCTACTATGTGTTGGATCCAAAGATCGGACTATATTGGTCTGATCTACGCAATCTTATCTTGAATTTCTACCAAAAACTGTATTCATGACAAACTTTATCGCGCCGTCTATTTCGTGTTTTGTCCTATGACATGTCTCATCATATCATATCCCTTAGTGATCAGTTTGCTTTCCTCTCAAGTTGGCCTACGCAACGCGAATTTGAATTAATTACCAATGAATTTCAAATACCGAAAGCATAAAGAAAAAAAATATGTTCTCGTGCAAGACAAGACACAGGGTGAATACTTGGTGATGGGCGTGAATCACAATTTCTTTACTATCTCTTTGCATTCCTCATCTCATATGCATAAGCTACTACTTATTTTCTTGAAAGGTTTAGAGAAAAAATGTGCACCTGAATTTAACAAGTAATTTATCAGTTGTTACATAGTCCAATATAAACTCTTGAGAGACTAAAGGTTTCACAGTTTCCCTCACTTTATTTTTCAGAAATATGATGAGATCCGATGCACAATCCAGGTAACTACAAATACAAGAGAAACCTGGTGAAAGAATCAAAGCTGAGCTAACAATTGAGATAGTTCAATAATTTGAATTGGGAAATTGAAAAAAGGGCAACTCGATGCACTAAGCTCCTGCTATGCACGAGGTTCAGGGAATGGCCGCACCACAAGGGTCTATTGTACGCAGCCTTACCCTGCATTAATGCAAAAACCTGTTTCCACGGCTTGAACCCGTCACCTCCTGGTCACATGGAAGCAACTTTACTAGTTACGCCAATGCTCACTTTCAGAAATGCAGGGTAGATACTAAAAACAAAGAATAAAACACAAAAAAAATAGCAGTTTTGTGTCTGCATTTTACACAGATCTAAGAAACATGTACATCTAAGTTGTTAATACAGAGACTACTAGAAAACATTGATTAAGAAAAGTAGGGGGAAGGGGAATCAAAAATAGAGGCTCTCGCGTCCAGATCAAACACGATGAACTAGTTTGTATTCCGGCTTTACTGTTTTCTTTATGTATTACAAGCTCATTTCTCCGGCTTTAACCAGATGTCGCAAATCAATACTTATTATCAATGTCGTAAAACTCTATGTTCTTGTACTTTTGGGATATAATCTCTGCTTGCACTTTCCTTGCAGTGTCTGTAGCACAACCAACGAGAATGAGCACTGACGTCCCCGCAAAGCCCCGGAAAGCAGTGAGGTGTGTTGCTTGTTCAATCACAGCAGGGCCAGCAGCGAGAACCGCCAAAAATGCAGAACCGAGAACTGATATCCGACTGAGCACCTGTAAATAAATCCCCATTTCAAGACATGAATCAAATGACAAAACACTTTCCTCTTTAAACCTTTACTAAGATTAGCAGGTGCAGCTTTTCATATGGTATATATGCACTTTAATTACTTACCTATCCTAGAGGATTACGTATACATTAAAAGGGACACTATCCTATACTAGAAAAGAAAGGGAGAAGTGAAATCCCACCACCAAAGAGTGTGGTGGGATGGATGGTATCCCTCCACCTTAACCAAAGATCTCTGATTCGAGCTTTGAGAATAGAAAAACTCCTGGTAGGGAGCACTTCCCCCTTTAATGGGCATTATGTGGCACAAATTCAGATTTATCGGACTAGTGGTTTCAAACAATGGATGGATAAAACCAAAAAAAAACCCCGTAAATCTGAATCATCTTGACAAATGCATCTTGCTTAAGCAACACGGGTGGACTCCAATCAAGAGACAGATCGAGTGGCTAATCTAACTATTAAAGGTAATATATGTGAAAAGGTATTTGAGTTTTATCCAGTCTCCAAATTAACCTGGGTAAATGTGGGAAGTGACTAACGAAGAGGGCGGATGATATACCTTATCTGAGGAAGGAGATAAAGGCAACAGAAGAAGAGGGGAGAACAAGGGAAGAAACTGAGGTGGTGGACAGAATAAAGGCAACAGAAGAAGAGGGGAGAACAAGGGAAGAAGCTGAGGTGGTGGGCTTCCGCCTACCATAATTAAATCTGATGTTAATCAAAAAGTTATAACTGCTGCTGTGAATTTAATATAGTGGATCTAATACTGTGTCTGATTTTATGAGACACAATAACTATGAGAGTCCAGCAGTTTTTTCTGTAACGACGATTTTTCTATACATCTTTTTAAGTATCGTGAATTATTAACCATTGCAGTTTCTAGTACTTTTATGTAGTTTTGCAAATATGTATATTTACTTCAAAAGTTTGAAAAATGTATGTCCGAATTCCCACCGAAAATTAGGTGCTTTAACCCTTGCTCTCCAAACCTATTCACATAAAATGGGACGGATGAAGTATATCTTATATAAATATCTATTTTTTTTTTTTTACAGTTTTCTGGTATCTCCACTAAAACACTGAACATGCTTAATGTCCTATAAGAAAGAGCCTACGTCCTACCAGACTAATAGTAAGAATGGTCAATAGTTTATTAGTGCAATAACAACTGAGAATACCAAAGTTGCAGGACAATTTCATATTAGATGTACCAGGTCATTTATTTCTCTCTGTTATGAAATGATGGGTGAAGAGCTATATTCCAGAATTAAGATAGGGAATAAACAGAACGAGAATATATCTTTTGAGATTATTTTTTTCCTGAGAAATTAATCAGAAAGAGAATATGACTATCAAGGAAACCAAAGAAGGCAATAATACCGTCTTGATGAATGCCGCTGTGCTTTTACCCGGTCGAACAAGTGGGATTGAGGCACCTTGTCGCTTCAATTGTTCGCTGACATCATCGGGGTCCAATTGCAGGAATGTATAATAGTAATTGAAGAAGGCAATCAATAAAACGTTTGCGGGAAGATAGTAAGAACCTACAAACGAACATCTGTTTGGTCAGAGCCCTCAAAAGTCAAAATATTATAAAGTGAAAACCACACATGCACGAACAGAAAGATATGCACTGTCAATAATCCTTTACATTGAAAACACAACAACCATTTTTTATCTTTTACCTTTCTTTCCAAAATGACGGTCTCCGCAATCTCTTCGGAGAGAAGAGTTAGAACATAAACCCACGTAAAATTAAATATTCCTATGTTGTGCAAGGTTTTAAAAAGGCTACCACC
Organism: Nicotiana obtusifolia; assembly: GCA_002018475.1. Taxonomy (NCBI): domain Eukaryota; kingdom Viridiplantae; phylum Streptophyta; class Magnoliopsida; order Solanales; family Solanaceae; genus Nicotiana; species Nicotiana obtusifolia. The sequence continues at coordinate 46,563 of MCJB01020660.1, forward strand.
TATTCCATCTTAGACAAGTCACTTTCCGGCCTATACTTGCCCCATCTTTTACGTAGTTTCACTAACTCAAAAGTATTGGAAGCTGGTTTTACAAGATAAACCTCCTCATATAGGGATAGCCGGCAATTTGTTTCAAGTTTAAGGCACAAGTTCTTTTCGGCGGAAAGTGCACGTGAAGTAAGGAACTGCACTATCTTTTACTTACCTCCAGGGTTTAAACCTGCCGCAGCCTTCCTCAGGAAACCCACACCAGTGAAACGTGCCAGAGTGCCAGGAAGGGCTAGTGATGATGTAGAGAAAATAATCGGCATTACTCCTGTACTGTTCACCTGCTCATTGTAATTATAATCGTAAGTTGTATCTAAGAAGGATCATAATTTACTAATTGTACAAAGAACTTCACTGCACGCTTCCATCACAAATATAAGGATTAAAGTGAAACAATGGCCCCCCTTGTCCCTTAGCCGATGTGGGAGACTCAACACCCCTTTGCATGCCCAAATCTACCAACTGGAGCGTGAAGAATATAATATGGGGCCCAATATCAGTGAAACAAAGAATTTGATGTGGGTCCGGCTTTGATATCATTTTGAATTGTGTGACCATCTCATCTAAAAGCTTAAGCTATTTGAGAAAGTACATTTTCATTTACTTAGTCTCTTCAACACGCCCCTCACGTGTAAGCTTCCTTCATTCTTTTTTCATTGTCCAAACACGTGGAAATTCATATTTTTTATAATGGGTGGCGGTGAAACTCGAACTCAGGACATTGGCGTGCTCTAATACCATAATAAAGAAATGGATCTTGGGGCCTAACTCAACACAAAAGCTAGTTCATGAGATAAGGATTACCCAAGCCATAAAAAGAGACCACGTCCCCAATCTCTTTGCCGATGTGGGAAACTTAACAGTCAACACTACTCATCGCATGACTAACCGCTAATGAAACAGCAGGAAATTTTAAACCAGTAGCTAGTGACTTTCTCCATCGGGAAACAGATTTCAACCCTCATTCTTCTCATCCAAAGAAGAGCTGATGCCCCACTCTTCTTAAGGAGTACAAGCCTTCAAAACTAACTAAATGAAACAAGAGAAGAAAAGAATACTAACTTTAAACGGTAAGTATGCAGATTTTTGAAGTCCTCCACCTGTTCTACCAGAATATCTTGATGCATAATTTAACGGAATTTTCCTCTCTGCTTCCTGAACACCTTGGTTGAGAACACTGTTAGCAAATCTCCCCACAACGGCATGACAAGAAGTTATATGCTAAGTAACCTAGACATAAGAACATACCTGAACATATACAATGCTAAGGACTAGCAGGAAGAACGAGACTAGGATGCCAACGAGCCCAGTATAATTACCATCTTGATATGCCTGTGCAACTGTCCTACCAAAGGATGCTGGCAAGTAGGAGATGATATTTGTAAAGATCAAAAGGGATGTACCATTTCCAAGTTTTAAATCAGTGATTCGCTCCCCAATATACGTCGTAAGTACAGAGCCAAGGGTCAAGAGAACAATAGAAGAAATCGCCCACTGGGTACTGAAGTCATTGACATAAGGACGAAGGAATAATACTTGGCCAATTGCCTGCCACAGAAATTAAAGATAAGTGTAATTTGCCAATCAACTCTGTATATACGCATGAAATGCAATTCCTCAACCACATGTACAGGTGAGAATAAAACTGAAACAAACTACTAATACTCTTTTGTGCATGAAATATCTCATACACAGAATGCTTGTTCATTCGAACAATACTCCCTACCTTTCATCTAATGTGGAGGTGTTTGACTGGACACATAATTTAATAACGAAAATAAGACTTTTATAACTTATAGTCTTAGACATGCCATGACATATCAATGGCTATAAAGGCTTGAAGTTAAGGGAATATGGGAAATTTAAAGTTAAGTTATTTTCAAATATAGAAAGGTGCCATTCTTTTTGTAACAAACTAAAAAGGAAAGAGTGCCTCATAAAATGGAACAGGGAACCAGAGGCCAATTCAGGATTTAAACTCTATCAATTCAACTTAAAAGATTTTTATTATTGAACCTGTTGTATTTTTTAAGGTTATGAGTTCATATCTATTATATGTTGCAATTTTAGTGAATTTTTTACATATAAATTTATGCTCCGTCTTGAAAGTACTGAGGTTCAAACGAACCCAGTACCAATACGTTACATCCACCTCTGAGGGGGAGTGTTAGATTTTCTAGAAAAAATAATATTACCTGTACTACGGCAAATCCAACGGAAGCATAGCGAGTATACTGAAGCACTTTCTTTCTCCCAGCTTCGCCTTCTTTCTTCTGAAGGTCTTGCAACTTGGGGTAGATTTGAGCAAGAAGTTGAAACACAATTTGTGCATTGATGAAGGGAACAATACCTAGGGAACATATTCCAAGGCGACCTATTCCTCCACCAGAAAAGGAATCCAAAGTACTTAATATACTATTCTCATCCAAATTGCCAACAAAGGCCTCCCGATTTACTCCACCAAGCGGTACATAGATTCCGAGTCGCGACAAAGCCAAAAATCCCAATAGCTTTAGAAACTTTCCTGGTAATGGACCCTTGAAGAAGTCACCAAAATCAATGCTAGTATCTTCAATGGCAGCTGTCAGTGACAAGAAACACTAATCAAAGGCTAATATTTGCGAGTGCAATCAATAACATAAAAACACAATATCGTAAATAGTCTATAGATAGACTACCTGCGAACCCTCGAGCTGATGAAGTTTTGTCTTTCCTAGTATTTGAGGAACTTGCAAATGTCTCAAAGAACAAGCTCACCAAATTATCCCAGGATGATTTACCTGAATTAATACCCAATGGATCAAATTCTGAACTATCACAGCTGGAGAAAGAGGATACAAGTCAGCAAGAAGAGAACACTAAAGATAATGGAAATTGAAGAAAAGCTAAATTAAATTAATGAAATGAATCAACAGCATATACAAGTCCAAAAAGATCACGGAAGGAGACTGAGCAAAGAGTTGTTACTAATCAAGTTTTGGCTCAAACTTACAAAATGCTTAATAGTTTAAAATTCCATGCAACAAACTTCCTTACACAAAAATTGATCAAATCAATTAATTCTCCATATAACTAAACAATCTCAAAACCATAAGAAAGAGTATGTCAATAACCAAGATACAAGAACAGAGAAGTAAGAGTTGGTAGTTAACCACAGTACAGACATCGATGCATGCAATAATCATATCTTTCTTAGTACAAGTTTGGGAATTTTTCTTTCTAAGGAGCAAGAGTCTCAAGGTCTTTCTAAGGAGCAAGAGTCTCAAAGTGAATAGCCAAATAAAACAAAAACAAAAACCTTTCAGATATAACTTAAATAAATCTTCCTTTAAGTCACAATTAACCATAGGTATATGCTCTTTGGATACCCCTTCCATAAACCTTTTTATTTAGTTTCAAAGAAGGTCCATTCAGACCAAATCTCATGTTTAATCCCTACATTTTCCTTTACTGTTCTTAAATATAAGCTTGTAATATACTCAAGTATGTCAGAAATTTGTTAAACTTCATCAACTTTTTCTTTTTCTTTTTATTTCTTATTTTTAGAAAGACTACCCCTTCGCCGAGGGTCTGTTGGAAAAGCCTCTCTACCTTCATAAGGCGTGCGTACACATTAGCCTGCCCAGACCTCACTTGTGGGAATATATTGAGTTTGTTGTTGTTATTGTTGTAGAAAGACTACCCCTTTCCACACTCTTGAACTGTAAAAGAGCTTTAAAATTTTCATCCTAGGAATAGAAATATTTGCAATTCGTCAAAAAAACACCAACATCTAGATTTTTAGGAATTATTTTCAGAGAAAACTAAAAACAGCAACACGAAGGTAAATGAACTATTCCAAAGTAAATATTATAACACCAGAAAAAGAACTTGAATTCCACGAAGTTACATCGTTTTAAACAAGACATATTACAACAAACAATGAGAAAAGTTCAAGTCTTTATATTGAAATCAAGTAAAAATCAATGCACTTAAGAGCCAAAAAAGCAAAAGGGTATACTTTAATTTCAAGAATTTGAACCTGTTTGTGGAGTGATTTAGACCAAGATTCCATGATGGGGCAGTGGTATTAATGGATTTTCTATTGAAACTGAGGCTGCCAGCTTTACAAATTGGAGTGAACCTATTTACCTTTAGAGAGTGTAGCTGCTTGTAATTATTAGTATTAGAAATGAGAGAATTGAAGCACAGAGAAGAAGCAGAAGAAGAAGTAGCAACTTCTCTGACTGTTATCAACATTATTATCCTCACACAGACACACACTACTTTTCTTTTTCTATCTTTGATTTTATTTATGGATATTAGGATTGTTGGACTAGTTAGTTGAAGTTGAAGTAAGAAGCTTATTATATACTTTAGCTGTTTCTGAGGTATATAGTTTCATTGATGATCACTTGGGTCCCTATAGTTTGGAAATATTGGCTCTTTAGGCTTATCTATTTTTGATGAGGTTGTATTTTTTTTTTTCTATCCAAAAATTATCTTAAATCAAGTTATATTTAAAATATAACTTTAATTGATTAATCGCAACACTTATTTTAAACTAACTAAAGATCACCTCAAACGTTGTTTTAAATGTCAAAACCGATGTCATAAGATAGACAATCATTACATAACCATAGGTCTAATCCATCATAACTATTTATGCATACTTGGTCGTCAAGATTGGATGGCCAAAAGTGTACATCTTTTCTATCTGGAGGTAAGGCTTATGTCCCCCTCCATTACTGTACTTTATGTTATATATATGAAAATTAACGCTAGGCATGATGCCTAGTAGATTTGACGTTAAAAAAAAATGTTAAAACTCTTTTAACTTAAATAATATTCAACTTTTTTTCTACTTACCACTAGAGATGTGATGAATGAAAGACATTCCTCCCTCTTAATTAGAAGTTTCTGGTTCGATTTTGAAAATGAAAAGCAAAAAATTTTCTAATATAGAGCGTCCTTTAATGGTTCTCTAAAATCAGATTATTTCTTTTTACCTTATAAATTGGTAAAATAGTCCTTATATTTTGGGGTAAGTTTAAAATATTTCTTAAATATATTTGTGAGTATTTTTGGTCCTTTAAATTTGTTAAAAACACATATTTATTTATATTAATATTAATATTATCTATATTTATTTTAAAAGCACGAATAATTTATGTTAAATATTAAACGATAAAAATATCCTTAAAATATTAATCGACTTTTACAACTTTAAATATTTGTATAATTTAAGAACATAATTGTAAATCACCTACGGGTGAAATTCTTTTCCATTTAAGCTACACATACGCCGAGCCTATTATTAATTCTTCCAAGGAACAACTGCAATGGGATTGAAACTTTTCTTCAAACGGGTGATTCCTTTTTTTAAAATGTAGAAATTTCTCATTAAAAAAATGATTTTTATAATTATTTATGAAAACAATATTAAGAATTAGCACTCCTCTTTGAAATTGTTCTTGCAAAGAGGAAACGTTTGGCACCTAATTATTAATTTGTTTTCTTTACTTTGGGTTCTATTTTTCTTACTCCTTTATTACTTAATGGTGGAATTTTTTTTAAATCTTTTAATGATGTAGAAATTTAGATTTTCATTAAGTTTGTTATTTTAGACATAATAGTATAAATAAATAATTAGTACTCGATATTTTTTAAGCATTATCAATTTTATTTTGATAGTATTACAAGCACCAAGATAAAGAGTATCTATCTACTATAATTTTTTCTCTTTAATGAACGTTTATATTAGAATATCGGGTATAATTATATACCTATATTATTATAAAAGTATGAATATAATATTATTTTTCAAAAATGACCTTATAATATTAAGCATAATAACTCACAATAAAAGGACATAACTGAAATTTTAGATATTAGCCTTGTAATCGTATTAGTTTTAGGATATAATACTTCATAGGAATCCTAGATGATTACCTTTAGGAATACTCTTAATATAATTAATTTCGGGCATAGACATATAATACTACATGTTATTATGTAAACCTTTAGCAATACGTTAGGTTTCCTTTTAGTAAAATTACTTTCGGGATAGACACGTATTTTTAGTTATGTAATCCTATCACTTTTAGGATATACTTATTACAAAATTCTATTACTATTTTTTAGAAAAGGAGAGCCTATATATTATAGCACGAGTACAATATTGATAGACCAAAATAGCCCTAAAATATTAAACAGAAGAATTCATAGAGAAATGACATAACTGTAATAACTTATTTTTTTGGACTATAGTACCTTCTATGTTAGTTTTTTTAATACATTAGATTTTAAAATTAATAAATTTTTGTCTATTAAATTCTTATTAACAATATACAGGAAGATTTAATAAAATTAATTTCATAAGAATTCTCCGTGTTGGAAATACATTACCACTCCATAATGTCCGTACTAAGAAACAATAAAAGTACTGTTAAATAGACTGCAAAAAGCATGTAAATAGAGAAAAAAAAATATCCCCATGATAATATAATTTTATCTTATATTTGAACTATTTTCCTACTCAAATAATATTTTTTATCAATTTTTCGTGTAATATCAAAAAATATACCATATTATTAAACAACAACTAAGAAGATATTTAAGAATAAAAATGTGTGAGAAAGAGAAAGAAAATGGGTGATAAAAATCAATACCACTAATGATTCTGTATATATAAAGATCTAAAAGTGGAACGTCAAATCGATCATTTTACTCTTTGAAAATAAAATTTATGTGAGGATAAAATTATAATTAAAATTAAATATTCAAAACAAAAGATGAACTAATAGTAAGAATTTGAATCAACATAAAATAAATTTTTTATGTTAAGACCAAATAATTAATTCTTTCAATTAATTATTTAGCTAGAGAATCCAATTAAATTATTTTTTAAATTTATCATATGAGTAAAATTATTTTTTAAGTTAAAAAAACTTAGGGTACATAGATTTAATCCTCAAAAAGAGAGTTAAAGATTAAAAATATCAGAACACGAAGTAAAAAAGGTTAGTATACTATTAAGAATTAAAAGACCATACAAGTGCCCAAAGAAGCACAATTAAAACTAAATCCTGATCAAGAACAAGCTTTCAAGACTATATCATAAAGAGCCGACTCTGGTATAATGGGATTATCCTTTGTAGATTCCTTCGATGGAATCGAAATATATTATGTGTCAATTACTTGCAAATGTCAGATCAAGAGGTATGATATTGTCAGCAATAATAACAAGTGGTGTACCAGCAACGATTTTATTACGGTACCACTCACTTTAGATTTGATACAGCTCTTCAAATAACTTAAATAATCATCATAAATATATCAAAGCAGAGCAATAATGCTAAATTTATAAGAAAAAATGATAATATGAGATGAAGCGCTTATGGGAAAGTGTTAAACGATCAAAATAATTGCTCGGAGTTCTAGAGATAAATTGGATATCAATGAGCAGCTTGGTGAAAAATTAATGGTTTGGAAGGTGATTTCTATCAAGTACTACAAGTAGTTCTAAAATCGACGAAAGCAGAGACTTTAAAAGCTAGCTTGCCAAAATTATACTTATGGTCTTAAATGAAAATGATTCAATTGAGAAGAAATATAAAGTAAGAACAGCCCAGTATTTACTGATTTATTGCTTCATGTCGGATATAAAAGATGATTTGGTTCTTCCAGAACACTTGGTTATCAGCTCCAATGGTAATAATAATACATTTAATAAGGAAAATATTTTAATCATTAGATTAAAATATAATTTGTGCTAATTGCATGATAGGAATTAAAAAGCAATCTTAGCTAGTACAAATTAATATGTTTATCAACTAAATAAAAGGTTGATTATAAAATTTTGTGGTAATTTTTTTTAATTATTGATTTAGTAGAAGATGATATCAACAATTACTACCAAGAAGTATACTTAAATACTTTAATTCCAAATGACCTTCTACCATACATATTTGTTGTCAAGTTTATTATTTCTTACATATGTTAGTATCATAATATATATAATAGACTAAGTTAAAATTAATCTTCCATTGCACACAAGTTGATTATGAAGAAAAATATGCTCGTAATGCTACTGAAAAACTTATGCCAAATAGCTTATGTAATAGCTTACAGATGGTATATAGAAATTTTGACAATAATGTCATACATGCAAAAATTATGATACTGGTCAATACTTCTAAGTATATTTTTAGCCTTGAATTCAACTTTCATCTTCCGAAACTAAAGAATAACCTTTTAATTTTGTGTGAAAATAATTTTCAGTATGTTTATGTTTTGCAATTATAATAATAAATAAAGCACAAGGACAAACATCCTAAATATTTGACTATATTTACCGCAATATGTTTTTTTGTATGAGCAACTATATGTTGCACTTTCAAGAGGGATATCAATATCGACAACAAGAGTTCTGGTTATGACAGAGCAGCCAAAACATTAGAAGGAAACATACACAAAAAAACATCGGCTACAAAGAAGTGTTTCACATTAAATACTTTTAAACTATATGATACATAATTATCTAACTAATATGAGTAAATTGAACATTTGTGTAAGTCTTGATGATGTTATTTCAATTTGAATTCACGTATTATGCTAATGTAATAATATATTTTGATATTTATACATAAAATTTTTCTCATTAATTAAATTTTATTGTTCCTTCATATAAATAAATATTTAAACCATCACGTGTCATTATTAACGTGCAACACACGTTCATAGATACTAGTTATTATAAAAGCATGAATGTTTCATACTAAATGTTGAACGACTAAAATATTCCTAAAATATTGACCGAATTTTATACCTTTTACTATTTATATATTAGTTTCGACAACAACTTATAAGGGAATGACACAACTGGAAATAGATTTTAGGCCCCTTTTTAGGTTTTTTCAAGTTTCGGACATTAATAATTTTTTATTTTTATAAATAAGATAACTATATTAATAATTATAAGTTAACATAATTGTATATCAAAGGAAGGACCAAAGGAATATTAGCAACGCACAATCAAGATTAGATAACGTGAAGAAATTAAAAGTCATTTGCATCAAGCTTAAATTATTTTTAAGAGAGATAATTTCATGTTTTATAAAATCATAATTTATTAGGACTGTCTAATATTTTAAACTTTGAGGTAACCTAGCTAGATATTGAATTCCTTAAAAGTGAAGCTCTATATACTAAGTCCACCTAATATTGTTAAATGATAGGTGAATTATCCACTTAATTACTCAAATTAATTAACACAAGGATATTATATATTTTTTTCCATTATGAAACTCTTGCAAAGTTTGAAAGTTGTCTACAATCGCATTTGCTTTATTACAAAAAGAACATAATTTTGGGTTGATAGTTGACAACAAGCAAACATAAATGTATTATAGGCGTTGGGAGTTATAACTTCTCTGTGAACCCTTGTCCATCCTGCGAAGGTAAAGCCCGACCAAAATAACATTTTTATCATAAATTAAATGATATTAATTCTTTCGCGATAACAAGTTTATTCACGTATCTCATGTTAACTATTAGGTGTGCCTATTGTTATACGTGTGAGGCACGTACATAGAGACTAATATTATTATTATAAAAGCATGAATATAATGTTGATAGACCAAAAAAGTCTTAAAAATTAAATTAAATCTTTTACTACGTTGGATACAAGTAGAACTCAGAGTCTATTCATCTCAATGGGATAAACCAGCTCGATCCAACAGTTCTTGGGTGTAATAAATTATGTAAGAGATTTCATCCCAAATATCTCTATATACGATGAACCCAATGAAAAAACTTTATTCGCTCTCTCGATATGTATGAAGATTAAGGCAATCATCTACCAATCAACTTCCTATTTTTGAGCTGTTTGCCATATTAACATTCCATACCAATCCGACATGAAACCAAGCACTTTGAAAAAACATATTACATGCATAAGGACACTTTGTACCATGTAACCCATATATGTTTGCAATTAATTTCCTTAAGTCAAGTTCTGAACTAATACACAACAATGACGTTGAGTATGATTTTCATGGAAGGATTATGGGTGTGTTTGGTACGAAAGAAAATATTTTTACGAAAAATAAGTGATTTTATGAAAAATATTTTTTCTTGTTTGGTTGTCGAGTAGAAGAATTTAAATGGACAATATAAATATATCACCAAATTATGCATAAACATATAATATTGATCGAAACATGAATATGATGAATCAATATTGACTTTTTTAGGCTGGCACAGATATTTTCCTACATGCTTTTTAATGTAATGATATAGATTAAGTATTTTCATTGCTTATTTTCCTTTGTATAAATAATTGACTAAACTATTACGTATCATTATTAACGTGCGACACACGTTTATAATAACTAGTCTTATAAAACATAGAGGACTAAAATTGCTTAAGGTACATTTTTAAAGAACTATTTAAATCAACCCCTAAATATAAGGGACTAGTTTTGCCATTTTCTCACTGGTGGTTTAAGACCACGCTACCTTAGTGCTAAAACCCTATTGCCATATTCCGACCACTCCAGCTCTGGACTTATAGCTTTAACAAAAAATGGAACTAAGAACTTGTTTCAATTCTTCAAATATCAATCAAACAATGTTTTTATCAGTCCCTAGTACCCAAAAATCCAATTTACTTCCAAATTCTTTGCTCAATCCCTTCAACTTTTCTTTCCCAACTATTAAAAACAGTTCTTGCAAAGCAATTGCTAAAGGGTCCATCGCCAGCTCCTTGAAAACTCAAGAAAAGGTGTTTTTTTTCTTATTGGGTTCCTTGTTTTTTAGATGAAATTAATGTTCTTTTTATATTGTTAGTTTTTGTGCTGGATTATATATTACATGGAGTAAGTTTTCAAAATTTAGCAAGTTTTTACTGAAGAATCTGGATGAAATAACCATGCCCATGTTTTTTGTTAGTTTTGATGTCAAAGGGTATATTGGTATAAGGGTACGTTTTGCTTTTAGCAAATTGTTAAGTTCAGGCAATGGTGGGGTAAAATAGTTATTTCGAATTGGTGAAAATTAGTTTTCTACAGATGTTTACTTGGCGTTTTTTCTTCCTTGGTATGAGTGTCGTGGTGTCCAAGCTAGCTTGCACGCACCTCATTCAGTAGCGGAGCCAGAATTTTCATGTCAAAATTTAAAGAAGTAGATACACAAAAAAGTCAAGATGGTTCAATACATAGTATATATACATAAAAAAAAAATAACTTTTAACTATCTAAACAGTGTATTTTTCTGGCGAAGGGGTGTCAGTTGTTGATACCCCTCGGAGCTATGTAGCTCAGCTACTGGTACCTGCTACCTCCTACCAGCACGGGTACTTGTTAATTTTTATCCACCAAATCTTGGACAGATGGTAAAAAATTACCTAGTGTTTTTGCATCCTCTCGAATTTAAACCCGAGACCTCATGGTTCTCAACCCACGTTATTGACCGCTAGGCCACTTCATTGACCATTGTTGTGTTTTTCTACACGTGCTTCTAGGAAACCTATGTCTCTCGAACTTTCTGCAGTTTATGGAGAGCCTAGTCAATTTGGTGTCTATAAGGGAATTGCATATTTACAGATACTTATATCAACAGACTTTGTATGGCTATCTTGTAGCATATGCTCTATGGTAATTCTTTTTATAACAATGGTGTTCGGGCCTCTTTGTGTGTACCTCGACTATTTCATTGAGTACCTGTTAACTCTTACCAACACAGGTACCGAGTAGCTTTGCCCACCAAAAAGTGGTCAGAGGAAGAAATCATCTAAATTTTTTTCCTCTGTTGGGATTTAAATTGTGGTCTTCCATAGATTCATCCTACTGCTCTGACAGTTAGGCTACACCTCGGGTAATTGATAATATAAGAGTAGTATCACCTGCTCGAGTATGCTGCAAGGTTAAGCACACTCATTGCGGTATCTAAGGCATAAGGTTGCTCTTTATATGTGCTTGACTGCTGTATGAGTGCCTTTTGACAAGTTCATATTTGATGCGGGGTTCATCAGTACTCAGCTCATTTTCTTATTATTGTTTTCTGGAGCAATGACTCTTTTCTTTTCTTGGTGGAGTTATTGCTTATATGATTTATTGATATCGTATCCTTTTAACTTCTCAGGTCAAAGGGATGTCTTCTGATCATTCTCAAGATCTAGAGCTCTCAAGTTTATCAACTCTATGCCCATTGGATGGTCGTTATTGGGGCAAAGTCAAAGAATTGGCTCCTTTTATGAGCGAGTTTGGCTTAATTCGTTTCCGCGTTTTGGTTGAGGTTGTTTCTTTTTCCTCCTTGACTATCTGGCAGTAAAGTCTAATTTCAAGATCATTTGCATTTGGAATTCTTCAAAATGATACAATGTTCTACTGATCCATTGCCATCTCTATTTTGTCAGATTAAATGGTTGTTAAAAATGTCTCAAATACATGAAATTTCTGAAGTTCCAAACTTCTCCGAAGGAGCTCAGACATTTTTGCAAGACTTGATTGATGAATTTAGTATGAGCGACGCCTTGGAAGTCAAGAAGATTGAGAGAGTCACAAACCATGATGTGAAAGCAGTGGAATACTTCTTGAAACAGAGATGTCAATCACATCCAGAGATAGTTAAGGTGTGAGTAAATCCCTGGCGTATTTTGCAAGTTCATCCTCTTTCAATCTAAGTAGGAAATTAGAGTTAAAATGATTTATGTGAAACCTGTCAACCCTAAAAATCTTTATGGTGATGTAACTAAGTCTGAATTTGTTTTGCACCGGTTATTGTCCCTCTTTCTGTGGTAGGTGCTCGAGTTTTTTCACTTTGCCTGTACATCTGAGGACATCAACAATCTTGCCCATGCATTGATGCTGAAAGGAGCTTTGAACACGGTCATTTTGCCAGTCATGGATGAATTGATTAGAGCGATATGCGACATGGCCACAACATATTCTTCTGTTCCCATGCTTTCTCGCACCCATGGACAGGTATGATTTTTTTCCCCCACACATCCTCTAGTTAGGTGTATTTCGAATAGGTTTTGATACAAGAAGCTTAACCTCCGGAAAATTGGTGGTCGTATATAGAGGCGGAGCCAGAATTTTAACTTTATGGGTTCTGGATTTTACAACGATGCTTTCAAGTACTAATAATTGGATTCTAAATTTAATATTTGTACATATTTTGATGAAATTTCTTAACACAAATACATTGTTTGAACAAAAGCTACTGGGTCCGGCTGAACCTGTAGTGGGGCTTCTAGCTCCGCTGTTGGTCATTCATATATAATGCTTAGTGACTGCATAATGTAGTTTGCTTCTTAATGATTTTTGAACACTTTTTTTTTTTTTTTCAAAGCATTGGTCATTCTTTTTGCACCTTGTAGCCAGCTTCACCAACAACCCTTGGAAAGGAAATGGCAATTTTTGCTTATCGATTAAGCAGGGAAAGAAGGGAGATTTCTCAAATTGAGATGCTCGGGAAATTTGCTGGTGCTGTAGGAAATTACAATGCGCATGTAGCTGCATATCCTGAAGTAAACTGGCCACAAATTGCTGAGGAGTTTGTGATGTCACTTGGATTAAAATTCAATCCATATGTTCCTCAGGTTTGTTTAACAATTTGATTTCTTTTTATTGTTCATAGTTGAGGTTTGTTCGTTAGTTAGAGGGAGGTTTATAGGTGTTTGTGAGGTACTCCATTTGTTTTTGTTTATACGACGGTATTTGACTAGGCACATAGTCCAAGAAAGAAAGACTTTTAAGACATAAGCCAAATATGTAAAACATACTAAATAACCCCTAGAATCTTGTGGTCTTCAACGTACAACATTCCTATAAAGCATGTGATTAAGGCAAGATGCGAATGTTAAAACCAAAGAGTTTCCAAATATAGAAATGTGTTGATCTTGTTGGAATCGACCAGAAACGAAAGTTTGTGTATCGTACATAATGTAAAGGAGGAAATATATTTATTTAGAGTTTATATACCTTTCTGAATAAGTGCATAGTTAGAGACTATTATTCAACTTCTGACTCAATTTCATTGTAGTGCAGATTGAAACTCATGACTATATGGCCAAACTTTTTCATTCGATTGTCCAGTTTAACAACATTTTGGTTGATTTTGATAGAGATGTTTGGGGGTATATTTCTCTGGGTTACTTTAAGCAGGTGAGTGTCCTGCATTTTGGATATCTTCTATTATTATTCTTTTGTCGGATAATGTAGTCATAATTCTTTTTATGTTATGCAGACAACTAAAGCTGGTGAAATTGGGTCCTCAACGATGCCTCACAAAGTAAATCCAATTGACTTTGAAAATAGTGAAGGCAATCTCGGAGTAGCTAATGGAAATCTATCCCATTTGAGCACTAAACTACCTATTTCACGCTGGCAGGTATGTCTAATCCTGTCATATTTATCTTTATCTTTATCTTTATCTTGAATGTACCGAAAGCAAGACATATTTAGAGCATGATAGTTTGTAGGTTCTGTTGCTATTCTGATTGTTTTAGTTCCATCAATCTTGCTCGTAATTTTTCTGTGATCCGAATTTTGTCATTTTGCAGCGAGATTTGACAGATTCAACTGTTCTGAGAAACATGGGAGTAGGACTAGGACATTCTCTTCTTGCTTACAGAAGTGCATTACAGGGAATTCAGAAGCTTCAGGTAAGCAGTACAAGTTGAAACTGCACGTCGTATAAGTTCCTTTATTATCCGTTCTCCATTATATCTCGAGATGCTTAGACTGCCAAGTGCTATAAAATGTACTTTTCCCATTTTCTCACATGACACTAAATAAAATGTGGATGCAGATATTGGCGAAGTTACTGTACTGTAATGTACATGTTCACATTGTCATGCTGAAGTATCGATTTATTAGTTTGTTTTGACTTATCGGTTTTCCAACCAGGTGAATGAAGCTGCTCTGACTGAAGATTTAGATAAATGTTGGGAGGTTCTTGCTGAACCAATACAAACGGTATGCAGCCTGTGTTGCCTTGTGTATGCAATAGTTTTAGATTCCAAACTTGAGTTTTCCCGTATGATCGATGAAACATATTGTAGAAGCAATGCTGATAGTGTTTGCTAGAATATGTTTCAGGTGGTCGAGTCTTTCAGAGAAACAAGCATCAAAACTAATAGTCTTTCAAGAAATTTTTTGAGCCCCGACCCACTATTCTTGAGTCCCTCCCATGTTCCTGGATTAATAAAACTTGACGAATTTCCAAAGTTTATTTTTTCTTTTTTTGTTTGGTATTTAGGTGATGCGAAGGTATGGAGTGCCGGAGCCTTATGAGAAACTGAAGGCGTTAACCCGAGGAAGAACAGTGACCAAAGAAATTTGTAGAGAATTCATACAAAAATTGGACGTACCAGCTGATGCAAAGACAGCTCTCTTGAACTTAACACCTCATACTTACATTGGAACAGCTGCAGAATTGGCTAAGAACATAAATGAGGCCATAAATCTAGAGAATGGAGCTCAAATCTTTTGAAACGAGAGCCGAAAACGTTCACAGCCCTCTGCATCGGCGGCGGATGGAGCATACAATCAACAGGTTCTACTGAATCCAACATTTTCGACCGAGAATATAGATCTTTTGTGAAAAATCACTAAGATTTCAAAAGGGCTTGATTTTTGAACCATTAGATTCAAAAGTGTAACGGGTTCAGCCATAAGAACTTAAATGTTGAACCCGTCAAATTTAAATTTTGGATCCGTCTTTACTCTATATTATTTCCATCCATGAGTGGTTATCGACGTGCTAAATCATTGGAGACATAATGAAACTTTGTTCTACTTGTAACATATTTTGTTTGTTTAATGCACTGCAATGTAAAAGAACTTAGAGAAGATCAGTCTTGGAATTTATTTTAGCATCTATAATGATTTCTTTTTGTTTCCCATGGGGGTGTTACTCGTATTGAGGTTTTGACTAATTTAAATTTGCACCGTGTGAACTTCACAAGGTGCAAATTATTAATTATAATTTGGGCGGGTCATTGATGCAATTCGTTTTAACCCGTTCAAAATCTGCCCAACCTGCCCATTTGACACCCCTAGTGTGAAGCTCCTTAAAAGAGAAAAAAGCTCGAATTCGAAACCTTTGAATAGTGGCGGAGACAGGGTGGTATCTATGGTGCGCAGGCTTGGCTCCGGATCTTTGAAAAAGTCTTCGATGCGGCGGAAGTTAATTTAGGCATAGATTGTTACATTAAGTAAAATCTTGCAAAGGGCAGTAGCATTTGAGTGGAAAGAAATGTAAATGCAATCGACGTATATATTGTATTAATAAGTCATATATAACTAATAGAAATATTACTACAAAACTCCTTAAGTGACAACGTTATAGTTGCATTAAAGTACGCTTTTTAAGACTTCAATAATTGAAAAATTACACGTAGATGGAGGTCGGAGTTGCATAATAGGCTCCAAATTGCATTATTCTTTTTGGGGTGGCGGTCCGAAATTAAAAACTAGATTAAGTTCGATCTTGACAATAAAAAGTTACGGTGGTCTAATAAGTTCTCTTTCATATTTAATCATAGGTTTCGAGTTTGAGTCTAAGTATGAAATCGCTGTTGATAAAGAGCATCTTAATCCTAAAATGGAATTTTTTGGTGCAAATTCAATTGGCGAATGTAAAAGTAGAGACATCGAATGAAAAATCAAAAGATAAAAAAGAATCTCTCCAAAGTTACTTGAGTTTAGATGGATTATGTTAAGATGGACTAAAATTTGGATCATAACCCAACTCGTACAAGTCTTATTAAACTTTAATTAATGTATATTATTTTCTTATAAATTGTTTAATTAGTAATTAAGACTTTTTTTCTTTTGTCATGGTCATATAAACATATCAAGTGAAAAAAAAAATATTTTAAAAATATATTTACCTGCTTCATGCCTTTACTTGCTTTATTGCTTTTACTCGTTTCTAGTCTTTGGGTCAATTGACGTTAATTTGTTTGTTCGTAAATGCAACCCGATCGAAGAAAGTTTGACCTCTTATGTGCATGAAAATATTTATTGCGCTTCAGATCAATTTGACCTTAAGTGCATTTTAAGTGTAATTTTTACATTTTAGACTTAATTTGCCTTATGTGCATTGAACTTAATTTTTTTTCCTTCTTGATCCTAAAGTGAGTAAACTTGTATATTGGGTATAAATACAAATGCTCCTAATGGGCCAATTAGGTTGAAGGACTATATAATATCTTATGGATTTCAAACTTAAGAGGCCTAAAACGAATAAATTGACGTCAATGGCCCAATTTGGATCTATTCGGCCAGAAGTTGCTTGGGTTCTTGTCAGCTTCCATCATCTTTTTTCTGTGGCGAATTTATGTAAGTTTCAAAAAACTGTCAACTCCGATTTTTGTCTTTCTCTGTGAATTTTTTACCAGTTAATATGCATTACTATTGTCATTTCCCCACCTTCATTTGGTGACTTGATTATTCAAAGAGTTGATTTGAGTGGTAACTGAGGTGGGTTTATAGTTGAGCTTCTATTGTATGAAACGTGTTTGATAAAATGCCTATTGGATCTTATGGGGTTGATTCAATGTTAAAGTCACAATTTGAGCTTGAAAACGGGTGTGTACTACTATTAGTTAATCATATGATTTTATTTGTGCCAATTTTGCACTTGAGAAATATATTGTTGCTCACATTTGCATATGCAGAAATTAGTTGTATTTAAAAGGCGTTGCTCTTACAATTTTTGAGGGTGTTAGGTTTATAAGGCTTTGGAAGAGAAGAAATGTTAGGGGAGGATAAGAAGGAATTTTAATTTGCTTTATTTCCCATAAAATAGAAAATTTCGCATTTACGTTTGAGAACTTAATTCCTCTAAGCATAGCTGGTCCCAGTCGAGTCGAGGGCCTATTGAAAACATCTTCTCTATCTTTATAAGGTAGGGGTAAGGATTGCGTAAACACTAACATCCTAGACTCCATTTATGGAACTACCCCATTGTATAGCTGGTCCCAATTCTAGATAAATGAGGGTTACGCATAAAAGTAGTTCTATAGTGCTGCAATCTGAAATGTTTCTCTTGTTTCCCCTTCATCCTAAGTAAGATTATGTACTGAAGTGCTTATAGAAAAGAAAGTGAAATTATAACTTTTGCCTATATAGAGGTATCTTTCACCAATTGTTACATTCGACTCTGAATTTAAATTATTCTTAAGTGTAAGCTAACTCTAACTTTTAGTAAACATGTTTAAATTGCAGAACATGTGCTTGGTGAAAAGTCCTTCCAAACAAACATATGTGATTACTCAAAACTCATTGATAAAGTGCTATTTTTTTTGTTACTTCAGTTGGTTCATATTTTTCTATGGAGACCAAAGAAGGCCAAAGAAATAGTAGCTCCTATTAACAAGGGAATTGATTTCAGATTGTGCATTTAATTTGAATGATCTGATGTTTTTTTTGACTGAACATTTTCCTGCTATGTGCATAGTGTGATACATTATCTCACCATATTAGTGTGATATTTATTGTGCTTTTCCCTTCATAGATGAACTGATAGAGTGTAGCTGGACTTGTTGATTGAGAGACCCTTTGTAAGCTGAAAAAATGGTGGGCTGGCAACGACATCTTCAGTGCATGCTTCATCAAGCTGGGAAGAGATGTCAACAAAGTCGAACTGCTCCTTTCAATTCATATTATCACTCAAAGTCATCTTTAGTACTTGGTAATGGTTATTTTTCTGTTTAAGCTTGATGAATTGATTTTGCTGACGTCTCACTATGACTGTGAATAGTTAATGCGACCTGTCAATAGAAACACATCAAGTTAAGGTTCAGGGTTGTGTTCACTGTCTTCCTTCAGTTGCTTTTCCTTCTTTATTTCTCTAGTCATATATCAGCTTTTGATGGTTGAGCAACTTGTAATTTCTAGGTGAGGCACCTTACTCACCAAGCTTGCGGAATATGGTTTCATCTGGCATCTCAAGGCCGTTATACCAGTATCTACAGCATTTGGTAATGTTACAATATCATTTAGTTCATATACGTATGTCGCCTTGCATAGTGAATTGAGGTGGTATTGCAGTCGTGAATCTTTATCCCACCATTTTTTGTTTTTCTTTAATAAACTTTTGTTATTTTGATTTCTCATAGTCGAAACAACATATCATATTGCATATTATCTATTTTACAAAACATTCTAGTGTTACAGGTGCTTGCCTAAGTAGTAACTGAGTTAGTCTGTCTATTTAAATATAGCACCTTCACAGGTTTTTTCTATTTATATATCATCTTTTAGTTCTATATAAACTCGTTTTGTAATCCTTTATGGTCGTGCAATCAACTATTTCCCAATTGGTATATTGATAAACCAATCTGTACATAAAATTCCCGTAATATACATGATGATACTTATATAACTCTATTAGGAATTAAAATCACCATTTCATCATTTTTTAGGTTTTCTCATTTTTACAAAAGCCATTTCCAAGAATGTGTAGCCAGTTTGACAGCCATCTTTCCACTTCAAATATGCTAGTTTAGATGGCTAAAGTTTGTGACTCTTCGTTATCTTGAATTACAATATATTCACTGCTTTTCTGCATGCTGTATTTATAGAACATTTTTCCTATTAAATAAAATTCACAATAGTTAAACAGTTTCATACTAAATGTTGTTTTTTTTTCCTGAAGGGGCTCTTTAGTTCAAGGAACTACTCGACTGATGCCACACCAATTTCTTCCCCATTAACACCGCTTCTAACATCAAATACTGGAAATAAAGAAGCTGAGAAAGCAACTTCTAAACCTTCAACAGTTCAAGCAGTTTTGAAGGGGATAAAACAGGTATGAAATGCCACAGCCTAGATATGGTGAATATCTAATTTACCTCACACATTAGCAGAATTTGCATGATGAGTTACGATTTGGTGAGTAAATGTGGTTACAGAGAGTCTTGTCATTCTTATTAACTAATCTCCTGGTAAACTTCCTTTTCTTTTTGGAAAGTAATCCCCCAGTTACTTGATTACATATTAAATGAGTATTTACATAGACATGAAAGTTTCTGCCGGCCTCTATGTTTTAGACTGGTACTTGATAAAGTCTTTTAGAATATTGCTCAAACTTTTATGTAATTTAGGGGGCAAAGGCAGCTTATTTTGCAACATGACAGTGAGTACTACTTTATATCCTGCAGTATATGAGCACAAAGGAGAATATTAGGATATGTAGTGTCTTAGCACTTGTTCTGACTGGTTCTTGATTCAATATTTTTGGTATTGGGGAGGACAGTGTGATTAAAAATGCAAATATGAGATAATATTGAAAAATAGGGACTTTATATGAATACATATCTCTTTTGTTTCGTGCTGTTTGTGTAAGCAGACTTTTGTCCCATTGGAATGCATGTGACAATTGGGACCCGTCTTAGGTATTGTTCTGATGCAATTTATAACTTAGTGAAAGAATACTTTGCTCCAAAAAAGAACAGGTATTGTTGGGACCTGATTGTTTCACAGATCCCCAATTTAAAAGTATTGCTTAATCTCCTTTTCTTGTTTCTTTTTTACTTGACGAGTTTTGATTCTCTTTCTTTTACTCCTTCGTTCTGTCAAAAACCTCTTTCCTACCCGAAAAAGAATGAGGAATCTTACCATGCCCTCCTTTGATTTCTGCGGCACATGTCCCTTTCAGAGCCCAAAGAAGATCAATTTGGTTGCAGCATTAGTTCGTGGGATGCGTGTTGAAGATGCATTATTGCAGTTGCAAGTGACTGTAAAACGAGCTTCCAAAACTGTCTATCAGGTGAGGCTTCTGACAAGCATCTTGTAGTTGCACGGAAAAAGATCAAAGGAAAGGAAATTGTTTCCTTTATGAATCATGAACTATGGTTTATAAGCAGGCTCTAATTCAAAATTTAGTCTTGGCTTTTCTGTTTCCTTCTTTATTAAGAGCATTCTCTAATGTGGCTACAGGACTTATACTGCAATAAAGAATCCTGTGTTGCATAATAACCTCCATTGTAGTGCGGCTCCCAAACACCACATTAGACCAGCCTTAAAGTTGTAGGACTATTGCCAAACATGGTTCCTGAAGTCAAAAGATTATTTACAGTTCAGGTGTGATGTAATAGGAACCTTTCATTTTTTGTAGGTTATACATTCAGCTCGGGCAAATGCAACCCACAATTATGGATTTGATCCAGATCGTCTTCTTGTTGGTAAAAAAGGCAAACTGACGATCTATGCTCTCCTCTTACTTCTAATCTTGGACTGATTCATTCTTTCATATTTGGTGCAGCTGAAGCTTTTGTTGGAAAAGGACTTTTCAAAAAAAGGGTGTCCTACCATGCTAAAGGAAAGTGTGGAATAAAAGTGAGGCCAGAATGTAGACTGACCATTGTAGTTAGGGAGATAACTCCTGAGGAGGAGGCCGAGATAGCTAAGTTGAGAGTACACAACTTCAAGAAACTGAACAAACGCGAAAGGCGTCTAGTTCCTCATAAGCTCATTGAGACTACTCCAATATGGGACCGCAAAGGCAGAGCTAAGAGCAATGGACCAGGTGCTGCTGCTGCTTGAGCACAGTTATGTTGGTAGTTCACCTTCACTATAAAGCTTTATAGTTCCATAAAAATCAGTTTGGGATGAAATGATGTGCCTCTTGTTAGATTTCTTTTTCAAATGCTCTCTCATACATCCCTGGTAATAGCAGCTTAGGTATCTTCAGCTTTTGTAGGCACCTTCCTCCCTTTCTTTAGCATCTCAAGTGCCTGAAAATTCATGTACTTTTATGGCCATTAGGGGGTTGTTTGGTTTGAAGACAAGTTATGCTGAGATTAGGTATGCTGTGATTAGTTATCCTGGTATTATTATTATTTTTTTTAACCCCTCCCTAATTAGGAAGGTCTATACTGTTTCCACACTTCCCCTCCAGTGTGACTCGAATCTAGGACCTAATGGTTTTTTAATCTTAAGATTGTCAATTTTACTGCTTTATTCTGGGATAACATACCCTAGGATTATTATTCCACCTTCTGGCAGGTATAAGTTATCCCGGTATATTTTTTAATCATGGGATAACTTATCCCGGGATTAATAATCAAACAAGGATGAGGCGGTACTAAATTTTTATCCCAGGATTATTTTTGCTTATCCATCATACCAAACGAACCCTTAAAGGACTCATATGACTAATTGAATTCACGAGGGACATGCATTTCCATTTTGGTCATTATTGTAATAAGTCAGTTTTTGCATGTTGAACAAAAATTAGTTGAAACTTGAAATTTCTGTTTCCGTTATCTTAGCTAGCATTTGGACATAAATTTGGTTGAAATTTAAAAAAATTGAGTGTTTAGAGATGAGATAAAAAATGGTTTTTTAAAGTTGAAATTGTGTTTGGACAAGAAATTTACTTGAAAAAATTTGAAGTTTAACTTATAAATAAATGAATATTTGAAAATAAAATTTGAAAAAAAGCTTTCAAATTTTAAGGCCAAGCAAGAGCTTAATAACTCACACTTTGATTTCTTGATCAGCATGGAACAGGTGTTCGTGGACATAGAGGAGTTTAAGAAGCAAATGAAATTTTTTGACACATATTTAAATATGTGCAAAGTTGGACAATTGCTCCTATTATTGACAATTAAATTAAGTAATAGATGATGAGAATTTCACGTGTCTTTTTATATGTTTCTTTTTTAATAAAAATAATAGCCCTTCGTTCCGCCAACAAAGAAGTCATCCTTGACGATTTCCCATTCCTTCCCTGCTGAGCTGCCTCTCTTCGCCATTCGATGCTATTTACATCAAAGTGGGTTTTAATAAGTCATGTAACTAAGGCTAAAATGAGAATTGCATGGTTAAATAATTTCAAATATAAAAGTGTGTTTATCCTTTTTTTTTAAATTATTTTTTTGTAAGTGTCGCGCGAATGCAGGCCCCCGTTGCCACAAATTATGACGTAGGCTTGATCACTTGGGCCGATCTTAGGTGGGCACCCCTCCAAAGTGCAATGGAGGTCACCAACCTAGGTCGTAGGTCTTGTTGATCGCCCATTGACCTCGTCCAGATAAATTGATATCCTTTTAAAACAAACTTAAAAGGAAATATATACACCACGCCGCATAAGTAGATGAACAAAATATAGGAAGCAATAGGAAAATGTCAACTTCGTGAAAATTTATTTACATTTCATATTTACACAAAATTAATAAATATTAAAGTATATATTTTTCACATATTTATCACTTGATTTTGATTAAATTTTAATTTGTTTGATGCAAACAGGGTAACTATTTAGTTTGAAGTTGGGGTAATTTGATAATTTGACTAAAATTGTGGGGGAATATATTCAAATATTGATAACGGAAATCCACTCTTCTTAGTTCTCATCTCTCTATTGTTCCCGCTGAGCAGGGCAATTTGCCTCGTTCTCGTTCATCGGATGCTTCTTCTCTCCACCGCCGCCGACCACGGACGATTCCGCCGTCTGTAGCTAGATTTCACTAGCCTTAATTTCCATTATCAGGTACTATTAATTTCGAAACCTTTTCAGATTCCTGCTTATTTAGGCTAAGTTTCAACTCGAATCTGTATTAAAATGTTTGGAATGAGCTTTCTCATACTTATTCGTTTGGCAGATTGAGATATAGAAATAGTTGATGGCGCATAGGTTGCTGAAAGATGCAGAAGCTGATGGATGGGAACGATCTGATTTCCCTATTATATGCGAGTCGTGTCTTGGCGACAGTCCTTACGTGCGGATGGTAATTTTTTGGCTCAATTTTTGTTGTTATAGAGCTCGTGAATGATATTAGGGTTTATTATTTTCTCGTCATTGTGAATTTTGAAGCAGAATTGCAATGTTATGATTTTTAGTGCCTTTGGTTGCTTGGCTGCTAATGGAAAAAGAGTTTAAGTTCTATGCACCGACAGGTGTGAGAAATATTTACAGAATCTACTCCTAATTAAACATTTAGTAATTAGTAACCTAGTAAAAATGGTAACTAACCTTGTAAATAGGTTGAAATTCGTTGACAGTAGCACCCACGGGTGTGGCCTAGTGGTCTTAGGTTCAAATTCCAGCAGAGTCAATAAACACTAGGTGATTTGTTCCCATCTACCTAAGCCGTGGTGGGCTGAGTTACTGGCCAGGTGGAGTAGTCGAGGTGTGCCGAAACTGGCCCAGACACTACCATCATAAAAAAGTAAATAAATTCCACTGACAGTTTAAATAACTTAAATCCATTAAAAAATTACTAGAGGAAAGCTTTCATATTTGCACTGCTCCTATCTGCTACTGAGGTGAAGTGTAAAAACTGTATTCGGCAAAGAACTTGCGAAAATTCTGGCCGTAGTTTTAGGTGATTATAGGTGCGAAGAGGCTAGAACAGATGGATATTGAGGATTCATATAACTAACAACGAAGTTTGGGATTGAGGCGTAGTTGAATGATTGGTTAATTGTTATGGTTTTAGGTGAATATAGTAATGTTACTTTTGAATACACCTGAAAGTTCATTTTCAGAAAATTTTGGGTGAATTTTCAAGAATTCCGAAGAAATTATATATACTGCATACCCCAATTTTATTAATACAGTAGGATTAACTAGTAACTCTGCAAAATTTTGCTCCACTGTACAAAAGTAAGTTAAAGAAGGATATCTTCATACAAGTTTAAAAGGGTGAAATCTGTCATTTCATCAATCTTGATGAAAAGTTGCAGTCACATTTTGAAATCGTATGGGATTAAGTTATATGTAACATGTATTTTTTCCTTAAGAATGTGAACTGTGTGGGGTGTGGTTGGATCTTTTGATGGAGGTAGTGCAACTTAATTTTTTCTCCAAATTCCTAGGTGAAGTGTGAATTGGTTTTTGTTTCTAGAGGAGAGGTTGTTAGCCTTTTTGTAAGAACTGTTAATTTTTGGTCGCAGTTGTTTAATTGCTTGGTTTTGTGCAAGCTTCAGCAAACTGTATTTTAAATTCGATTTACACATAGTTAGGTGGGACCACTTCCATTCGAATCGTCGTTGCAGTCTGAAAGAGCTCTATGTTTGGACCTTTGTCTATTTATAGCTTCTCCTGATTCACTGCTACTTTTCGGCACATTGTTACGATATTGACTCTCTTCATATAGTTGTAAGGATTAATTTCTTTCAAGATTATCTCTAGTTTGGCTGTAGAATCAGTCTGATGTTTAACTTTGTTTCAGCTGCACGTTCTCTACTTTAATCTTTCTTTCTCCAACTTCACTATCTGACTTTTGATCTGGTTATGGATTTCGTACAGACAAAAGCAGACTATGACAAGGAGTGCAAGATCTGCACGCGACCCTTCACAGTGTTTAGGTGGAGGCCTGGTCGGGATGCAAGATACAAAAAGACTGAGATCTGTCAGACCTGCAGCAAATTGAAGAATGTTTGTCAAGTTTGCCTATTGGATCTTGAGTATGGTTTGCCAGTTCAGGTCCGAGACACTGCTCTTAGTATCAACTCGAATGATGCCATCCCGAAGAGTGATGTAAATAGAGAATATTTTGCAGAGGAACATGACCGCAGGGTATGTGAATTTACTAAGTGGACGCACAATTTATTGTTATGACATGCTTTTTAACTCATTACTTGCATGTCAATTTAATTTATTCATATAAATAAGGACATAGAATTATTTCACTGAAGTGTTAGGCCCCTCTATTTTTATTTTTTTTTGGTTTTTCAAAACTGAATTTACTTTCTTAAAGAGGACATATACTTACCAGTAAATACTTTTTGAGTTTCTTCCCACCCCACCCCCTCCCTAAAAAAGGCGAGACATTGATACTGCAAACGCACAACAACAACACTTAATTGATAAGTGTCCAAATTTCGAGCCGAAACTATTTTAAGCTTAAGTTTTAACAATTTTGTAAGCTGCCTTTATTATTGGTCTTGTCGCTCTCCTCCTTCCCCAGGTCTTGCAGGGAATAACTTAGGGATGACGTACTTTTGAGATTAGGAGGAAGAGGTTAAACCTGGTGAAACCAAGGGTTTATAAAACTTAAAAGACGCACCTTGACAAAAAAGCTGATGTTTGTGATGCTTTCTTTTAACATTTTGGTTTTCCCCCAAAGTCATAGTTTTATTTTGTGACCAGGCAAGAGCTGGTATTGACTACGAATCTTCATACGGGAAAGTGCGTCCAAATGACACTATCATGAAGCTTCAAAGAACAAGTCCATACTACAAGAGAAATCGGGCACATGTTTGCAGTTTCTATATACGTGGTCAATGTACAAGAGGTCTGGAGTGTCCTTACAGGCATGAGATGCCTGAAACAGGAGAGTTGTCACAGCAAAATATTAAAGACCGTTACTATGGGTATGTCAAACCAATTTCTTTATTGCTGATGTGAAATTCTCCTCTTTCCATTGATGCTCACATATCTGTATTGACATGTTTCTGATAGGATGTTGGACCTTAAATTTAGTGGTTGGGTGAGAGAAGGGTGGTTCACTTTTCTGTTGATTAGTCCATGGAGGCTAACTTGTCACTGTGATACGCTATCTGTTTTCCTTAGCTGCAATGCTAATATAGGATGAAGGACAGTGTTATATGCATGGCCACCAGATATTATATAAAATAGTACCCTCGTACGACAAGTGGAGGAAAAATAGGTAATAACCTGGAGCTTAGGTCTCATCTTTTTATGATGTAAGAAGGAATGAAGGAGAAGCAAAACAGCTCAAGTGAAATACATCTCAATATGCGAAGTCAGTAACTTGGACTTGATCAAGTCAGGAGGCAAATAGCTTGTCTTGAGTTGCTCTTTCAACCTCGTTGAAATTAAAAAAAAAAAAAAAATCATATGTGAACATGTAAATACCTCACATCTGACATTTTAGTCCTCCTGCTGTCAATATACTGTATACATTTTTCATAGTTTTTATAGCTAAAAAATGCTGATGGTTTGTAATTGCTTTTCTACTGCTTGGAGTCTTTATTCTATACTTTTTTAGTGGCTTATTCCTCTCTGGTTTCTTAGTCCCTTCCGCTTGTATATTGGTTATGCCTTCTTTAGATATCTTTACTTTCTATGGTTGTTCAAATTCTTGCATCCTACAACCAGCGGAAGTCTAAGAAGAAAATTTTGGGTGAATACTTTTTCATGCGTTTCAATATTTGGTTAAAGGTTTGAACAGAAGCTGGAGGATTACAAAAACTAGCATGGGTCCTTGTTACAACCCAGTCAACTCCATGGTTATCGACATAACTAAGTTAGATATGTAATCTAAAAAAATACCATTATCACATGAGCAATCAATGAAATACTCTATGCACTTTTGAAACACACCTTGCCTTGTCTCTCCATGATTACATGATGACTACGCTGTTTACTGATGGCATCAATTTGCTGGCCATTTTTCTTTTGCTTATCTTTGCTGTGTTGGTTGTATGGAAGAATCCATGTATTTGTGACACTGTGGTTTGTGGTTTGTAGTGACTATAAAATGTCTGCTACATATATCTCCTCCTCTTTTACAAAGATCTATTTAATCCTACATTATTCTCCAACTTAAAGTGAAAAAATTGATTTGTATTACTATCATGCTGAATGTTCATTGGCTCATATTGTTTTCAACTGATAAGTTTTCACTGTACTGTAATGCTTGCAGAGTCAATGATCCAGTGGCATTAAAGCTACTGAATAAAGCAGGTGAAATGCCTTCATTGGAAGCCCCTGATGACGAGAGCATTAGAACCCTCTATGTCGGTGGTGTTGATGCAAGAATCACCGAACAGGACCTTAGGGACCACTTTTATGCACATGGTGAAATTGAGTCCATCAAAATGGTGGTCCAACGTGGTTGTGCTTTTGTAACTTACACAACCAGAGAAGGTGCAGAGAAGGCAGCTGAGGAACTAGCAAACAAGCTGGTGATAAAGGGCCTGAGACTGAAGCTACTGTGGGGGAGACCTCAAGCACCCAAGCCAGAGTCTGAGGTCCCCGATGAAGCAAGGCAGCAGGCTGCTGTGACTCACAGTGGATTGTTGCCTAGGGCAGTCATATCACAGCAGCAGAATCAGCCTTTTCAGCCACCAGGAACTCAGGACCAACCCCCATCCATGCCTTACTTCAACATACCCCCGATGCCTCAGCAAGACAGACCATATTATCCATCAATGGATCCACAAAGGATGGGTGCCCTAATTCAGCCCCAGGAAGGGGCTTCTAGTTCAGTTACGGGGTCCGGTCCTGGTGAAAATAAGAGTGGTTCTGAGAATCAACAAGGACATCATTATGCATATCCACCCGGGTCACTACCTCAAGGTCAATTTTACCCGCCTTATTATCCACCCTATGGGTATACGCCACCACCTCCTCCACCTTATCAACAGTATCCTCCTCAACCTTATCAAGCTAGAGCACCCGCACCACTTGGTGGTCAGCAATCCGCACATCTGCAGCCGCCTCAGTCAGCAGCAGCAGCTGCACAGCAGCCTTAATCTTTGCAGTTTTGTCAGGCATCTGCAATCAGGGAGATCAATGTAAACATGGCCAGCATCTCTGTTACTGCTGAAAGTTGTCTGTACTCTCTTAGCCATTTTGAATTAAGTATTGATTCTGTTGTGTCAATGAAATTTTTTGGTGTTATGTTTCTCGTCACTGCCAATTTTGTTCTGTTCAAGTTTCCTACAATATGACCTCATTTAACCCTTTCAGCTCTTGGGCAAACCGCAATTTACCCTCGTGTTTTTCCCCTTCATAGAAGAAGTTCCCCGCCGTTTTAATGAATTTTATATTTGTGTTTGGCATATAAATGTGTATAAATGCACCTTGCTAAGCGTATACATGAGCTTATGTGTTTTTTTTTGGGGGTAGGCATATGTCATATGATTGCAAGTACACAATGATCAGTGAGAGCTTATATATCATCGCCATTCTTAACGCCTTTAGAAAATATTTTTGTATGTAAATCTATAGTAAAGAATTTATTTGTTAATAAATTTTAGGAGCCCATGAAAAACGATACAATGAATCATAATCGCTTTGCCATGACCGTTCCTCCTTTTTGATGTTTTAGAGCTATAAAATAGAAATTCATGACGATTCTCACATGTCCACGTCGGGCGATCGGTCCTGAATTTCCTAAAATTTTGTGAAAACGACCTAATGAACAATAATTATCGTTTTTCCATGACTGTTCCTCGTTTTTTACGTTTTGGGGCCATAGTAAAGGAATTCAGAATGATTTCTAGATTTTTGTGAACTATAGTTTACGCTATCTGCATGAATTCGGGTGACCGTTTCCAAAACTCTTAAAATTTTGTAGGTCTATCAAAAACGATCTAATGAACAATAATCATCGCTTCGCCATGATCATTCCTCCGTTTTTGACGTTTTAGGGCCACAAATCAGGAATTCAGGACGATTCCCAGATTTTCATGTGCTATAATCCACGCATCTGTATGAATTCGGGGGACCGACCCCGAGTCTCTTAAAATTTTGCGAGCCCAAAACGACCTAATGAACAGTAGTTATCGCTATGCCATGACCGTTCCTCGCTTTTCTTTTTGCATTTTAGAGCCATAAAACTGGAATTCACGAATTCAGGACGATTCAAGATTTTCATGTGTTAAATAATACACGCCATCTATATGAATTCGGGCGCTGCCACCAAATATCCTGAAATTATTCGTACCAATAAAAAATGACCTAATGAACAATAGTCAACGCTTCACCATGACCGTTCCTCGTTTTTGGCGTTTTAGCGCCATAAAATAGGAATTCAGGACAATTCTCAGATTTTTCGTGTGCTATTGTCCATGCCATCTGCATTAATTCGAGCGACCGGCCCGGAATCTCATAAAATTTGTGGGCCCTAAAAAGGAACCTAATGAATAATAGCCATCGCTTCGCCATGTTTGTTTCTCATTTTTTTGGCATTTAGGGCCAAAGAAAAAGAATTCAGGACGACTCTCAGATTTTCGTGTCCCCGGCAGTCGACCCCGAATCTCCAAAAATTTTGTGGGCCTATCAAAAAAGATCTAATGAACTATAGTCATTGCTTCACCATGACCGTTCTTTGTCTTTTGGCATTTTAGGGCCATAAAATAGGAATTCAAGACGATTCAAAATTTTTTGTTTGCTATAGTTTATGCCATCTGCAGGAATTCGGGGGACCGACCCCGAATCTCCTAAAATTTTTCGGGCCCATAAAAATGACCTAATGAACAATAGTTAAGACAGAGACTGAAAAGCGACATAGTAAATATATCAAGACACTACGATCTGATCGTGGTGGGGAGTACCTCTCTGCGGAATTCATTAGTTATTTATCAGAATGTAGAATTACCTCTCAATTATCTGCACCTGGAACTCCACAACAAAATGGTATAGCTGAAAGAAGAAATAGTACTCTTATGGAATTGGTTAGATCAATGATGAGTTATTCCAGTTTGTTTTCGTCCTTTTGGGGACATGCCTTAGAAACAGCAAATTAGGTTCTGAATTTAGTTCCTTCAAAGTCAGTACCTTTGACCGCTACAAAATTATGGACTGGGCCCAAGCCTATTCTACAGCATATTCGAGTTTGGGGTTGTCCGGCACATGTGCTAAAAGGGAAAACAGATAAATTGGAGGCGAGAACGGATGTATGTGTGTTTGTGGGTTATCCAAAAGTGACAAAAGGTGGTTTATTTTATTGTCCTGAAGAAAAGAATGTAATTGTTAGCACAAATGTCAAGTTTCTTAAAGAGGACTATTTGATGAACCATGTTCCTAGAAGTAAACTTGTTTTTATAGGAACTTAGCAAAGCAGTGGAAACTCAGTCATCTGAAAAATAAAATGACCAGATGCAAACCCCGAAAGTCAATTTTGACATACCATTGCATTTAGTAGTGGGAGAAATGTCAATAGACTTGATGTCGCGCAAGAACAAGTGCCCGAAGTCATACTACCACAAAGTAGTGGGAGTTATGCTGAGCAGAAGAAGTCGTTAATATCCCTGTGGATGACATGGAGACTCAGGTTCCTGATAATGATGTGGTTCAACCACAAGATCATAATAGTGTAGTTGCAACTGATATAGTGCGTAATCATAGTGGGAGAGAAATAAGACATTCAGTTCGTTATACGCTCTTGGGAGAATAATATGATAGGAACCCTAAGGAGCCAACTTTCGAACCTGTCAATTACGACCAAGCACTACATTATAAAGATACTGATAAGTGGGTTGCTGTTATGAAATCAGATATGGAGTCTATGTACTCTAATCAAGTCTGGGATCTTGTAGAACCACCTGATGGGGTTAAACCCATTGGATGCACGTGGATCTATAAGAAAAAGAGAGGTGTAGACGGAAAAGTGCAAACTTTTAAAACAAGGCTTGTAGCGAAAGGGTTTACTCAGAAAGAAGGGGTTGATTATGAGGAAACCTTCTTGCCGGTAGCCATGCTTAAGTCTATTAGGATTCTCTTATCCATTGCTGCTCATTATGATTATGAGATTTGGCAAATGAATGTCAAAACAACTTTCCTTAATGAAAGTCTTGGTGAGTGCATCTATATGATGCAACTAGACGGTTTCGTGAAAAGTGACAAGGAACACATATTGTGTAAGCTTAAAAGGTCCATTTATGGATTGAAACAGGCATCTAGGGCATGGAACACTTGTTTTGACAATGCGATTAAAACTTTTGGTTTTGATTAGTATCTTAACGAGTCTTGTGTATACAAGAAGTGGGATGGGGATAAAGTGGCATTTTTAATCTTATATATAGATGACATATTGCTCATAGGAAATAATGTGGGCATGTCGGGTTCAGTTAAATAGTGGTTGTCCGTGCACTTCGATATGAAGGATTTGGGAGAAGCGGCTCATATCCTTGGGATCAAGCTTTTGCGAGATCGCTAAAAAAGGATATTGGGCTTATCCCAGGCTCTTTATATTGATACAATACTCTCCAGGTTTAGCATGCATGATTCCAAGAAAGGATTTCTCCCTTTCAGGCATGAAATTTCTCTATCTAAAGATCGATCTCCTAAAACTGATGAAGAGATGGAAAAGATGAAGGCGGTTCCCTATGCATCTTCTATGAGGAGTCTGATGTATGCTATGTTTTGTAATAAATTTGATATCTGCTTTGTTATTGGGGTTGTTAGCAGATTTTAGTCTAATCCTGGGAGAGAGTATTGGACAGCGGTTAAGTATGTAATCAAGTACCTGAAAGGCTAGGGATTACATGCTAGTCTAATCAAGTCTGGGATCTTGTACTCTAGAAAGCCTATCTCATGAAATGTGTTTACTCAGTCATAAGTTGGAGGAACATCAAGTAAACTTATGTTGTTGATTCCACCATGGAAGCTGAATATGTAACAGCCTTTGAGGCAGCCAAAGAAGCGGTTTGGCTCTAGAACTTCCTAAGAGAGTTGGGTGTGGTTCCCTCGATTCAAGCACCAATAACACTTTATTGTGATAGTAGTGGTGTGGCTGCAAATTCAAAGGAGCCACAAAGCCATAAAAAAGCAAAGCACATTGAGCGTAAATATTATTTACTTCGTGAGATAGTGCAAAGAGGGGATGTAGTAGTCACCAAGATTGCGTCGGAGAATAACTTGGCGGGCCCGTTTACTAAGAGCTTGCCACAGAAGACTTTTGATAGGCATGTAGACGGAATGGGTGTCAGAATTATAGACGCATGGTTATAGGTATAAGTGGGAGATTGTTAGGATATACTATAAACCATGCGTATTGTTATAGTATTCTTTATGGAATAATTGTTTATTCATTTATTCAATTCAATAAAGTTTTATTTTAAATAGATCATGTATTTATATGTGTATCCATTGCTTATATAGTAGATGATTTAGTATATAGAGTTTATCTTATGCACGGAAGATTAAATCATCGGTTCTTATAAATCATACAGTACATGTTCACAATTTAATGATGGAATTGGACAAACCATCGGAATGGTTGTAGCACAAGATTAAATATAATTGATCTTGATTATGGGAATGGTTTAATTCCGACTTCTTGTGCTAGTACGTTTTGCATGTATTGAACAGATCAAGTAGAGATAAGTGTTTCATATTGACTTAATAAAATAATTTCTCTAGTCCATTCAATGTGCTTTACTCTTAATCCTGATATAATTATTATTAGTTGTGTGTGTCATTTATTATTTTGATTTATTAAAAGGCGAGATTCTTTCGTGGGTCAATAAGCCTGGTAAATAGGATAATAATGATATATATTGGCAAAGTAATAATTAGTTGACAGAATTTATGTCTTGGCTTTTGAGATTGATGATACTCCTTCATGAAAGCTTAGAAGTTATCATGTATAAACTGGATCGGTGAATTTTGTATCCGGCACATGAAATAAGTTAAGTAAAAGTTTAAAGGAAGTAATCGATAAATTAAGTTGTCAGTATTTTAATTTGATTAATTAATATCTGAACCTTAACATGGGGAGTAAGGAGTGCAATTACAAATTTTTAGTGGAATAATTAGTAATTTATTATGGTAGAAATTAATTTAAAATTTCGAAATTAATTCCATAATAGGAAGCCTTGTTAATTAAATTATGTGGTCTCTACTGTGTCTAAATAATAGAAAATAATAGGAAATAAAGGAAACATTTGCTTAGTGGAAGAAGAAAACCTAACAGGTTTTGGAAAAGGGTTTTAACCTAAAAAAAACGTGGCCATATATACTCAATATAGGGCTGGCCGTTTTTTGCACGGATTTTACACGTTTTTTCGTGGAATTTAGCCCACAGGAAGTTCTTTCTTTCCGATTATTATTTGGGTAGCACAGTAGAAGAATGTGAAGGTTTTGCTGAGGTCGCGGTCTTGCAACTCTGGAACTGGAGATCGATATTAATTTGCTTTGTTCACGCTTCAATAGGTTACTCGAATAATTTCTATATGTACTAATTATTTAATTTACACGTGAATATAATACTGTAATTGCTTCTGCTGTGATGTATAATCCATCAGAAGAATCATAGCTTCTTCAGTAGCGCACCTAAGGCTTGATATTTTATGACCAAAACCTGCACATCAAAAGGTTTATTTTTAGAGTAAACTCAGTTTCTTAAACTTTTTGGAGTAGAAAAAGGAAACCCATTTTAGTACCTCGCATAAAAAGATGCGACTTATATTTATGATGATTTTTCCCTTTTTTTAAAAATATTTCCCAATTCCCATTTTCGTTTTGGACTTTCTTAGTAGTTATATATAGATTTTCTTTTTTTAAATTTAATTCTTTATTTATAATTCTCCAGCTTCGATTTCTAAAGTGTGCTTGCTACTGCTCTTCTTTTTATTTTTCCTAAGCCGAGAATCTTCCGATAATAGTATATCTGCCTTTTTGAAGGTAGGAGTAAGGTATGTATACATACTACCCTCCCCAAACCTAGCTTGTGAGATTATACTGGTTGTATTGTTGTTATTTACAATTCTCCAATAGATAATGACTTACAAAAACAAGCTTTCTCTTTTATGGTGTAACCCTTATATAATGAAGTAAATAATTTGCCAATTTCTTTGATAAATGTTGAAATTCACTTATGCTCTTTAATAAATTTTAGAAATTTATTGATGCATATGTATACTCAATAATGCTTTATAAGTTAAATTGGTTTAGTTCTGGAAAATAAATCATTCCTCTATATAGGAAAAACTCATTTTATATTTTAAAATTTTATTATTTATTGAAGAATTATAAATGAAGAGCTAAAGTTTTTAAAATAAAATTAATAAGTACTCCTTCCATCTCAAAGAAAGCAAAAATTTAACCTTTTTAGTTATAAATAGCTAATTGACTAATATTGGTAGCATTTGGCTAGTATTGGTAATGTTTTATCAATTGTCTATTTTTTTTCATAAATGGGCCTGACCTCGGCCCAGGAAAAAATGGACTTGGACTAACCTTCAGCTCAAAAACCTAATCCTACAAAAGGCAGCCCAATATGAAAAGCCCAATTCAAATTATTTGAAGGCCCTAAATCTCCACATTAGACGGCCCATGTAAGGACCAATGCAAATGAACCTTGGATAGAGCATCCTATTTTTGTGAAGATGTTACACTTTTGCCTTTACCATCATCAATTTTACCTATAGCACAAACTAATAGGAGATATCAAATCTTGTTTAGATTGGGGGGAAAACGACGAGCGAGATCGCAAAAAATACAGTAGAATCACGCAACACACGTTATTCGTATGTTATTGTCACGTCGCAGGAGAAAAGGATTTCGAAAGTTTAGCAACGGCTAGGATTCAGTATCGGCATCGATTGTTATGTGCTAAAAACTACGGAAGTAGTCGTCGTCTAACCAATCGGCTCGGACACCAGATCGCTCGTGCCCGCCCATTTTGTCTCGCCCTAAATGGAATGGCTCTCTTAGTTACGCTGCGCCCCGACCCGAGTCCCCAGGTCTGCTTTTCTCCGCCCGCAACCCAATAAGTTGGCAAAGCCAACACAAGATTAGGACCGTCCCCTTCATTCTATGCTGACCCCGGCCCGGGCTGGCTTCTTGGGAAGCCCGTTCCCATCGCGCTTACGGCCCGGCTGGCCTGCCAGCGGTAGTGGGAATTCTCCCAATTCCCTGGTCAAAGACTTGGTTGGATGCGGGATCTACTCCACGAGGAGCGGTACGGACGTAGATGATATCATCACGATCCCTATTTTCGTACCGCTAGAGATGCTTAACGCCACTTCGCCAACTGGCGTTACCTGCGCTTTCGTGTCTCTCAGTGTGGTCAGAACTCTTAAGTCCTTTTGGCAAAATTATGTGTTCGCCGTTGTTGAATTTGAGAAGAAATCTTATTATTGTTAAAGAATTTAAACTAGTCTTGCGTTTTCCAATATCTTTTTTAGTGTCAACAATAGGGTGTGCCAAGGGATTTACATTTTAGTCTTTCTTTTTCTTCACTTTATTTGTTTCACAAAACTACTCTTGAACTAAATAATCGACATACATCAAGCTGTAAAGATGTTTTTGGCCACAAATGGCCAGAGATCAATGGATAAGTACAAAACTTGGGCCACATTGTATCATTCTAAATATAGCAGAAATCCAAAAGGGTCATAATCTAATAATAGCAAGGAAACGTGAAGGTAGGCCAATTCAGTCACTTCATGCATCTATTTCTAGATCAATACTTCATCTTAAATTCTATCAACTACTTTGAAGCTTTGAAATAGCGTTTGGTTTGGAAACTGGTTATCCTATTATTCCGAAATTAGTTATTTCGGAATTATTATTATATTTTCTCATAGGAATAAAAATAACACTACAATCTCGAAATTAATTATACCGCAATTTTATCCCAATTAAATATGGGATAAATTCATCTCAATAAAATTCCGGGATTAGTTATTCCTTATCCCTCGTACTAAATGAGCCCTAAGAGTTGTACTGGGATGTCGCTATCGTAAATAATATCTCTATCTTCATAAGATAGGGTAAGATTTACGTACACATTATCCTAGTAGGGTAAGATCTACGTACGCATTATCCTTTCCAAATCCTACTTGTGAGATTCCACTGGATTTATTATTATAATTATACTGGGATGTCGGTATCCCTACATCCTTAAATAAAAATCTTGAATTCTAACAACAAGAATAGATAACCTCTTAGTAGAAAATATTTTACTCTTCCTTAATAGATTTATATTCAATACGAATCTGAATTAATCGAATCAATAAATTCTGAATATTGGTCCTAAAAAGTAGTAGTCAATGTTTTTATGTCAAGTTGCCCTCAATACAAAGGACAAGTTGGCAAGTTAAGCCATGCCAAAGCCAACTCCTCTATGTATCCCCACATATTAAAACCTATGGTTGATCCTTTTTTATTTGATTGTCTAGATCCTTGTAAGTAACTCAATTGTGTAGCATAACTAACACCTGGAAAAAAGAAAGTAAAGGTTGTTTTTATGTGTTTGGGATTTGTGCCTTTACTTGCCCTTTTTAGGTATTGTCCCCTCTATTTAAAGCCTCACCCAACACACACATGGGCTCTTTACTCTTTTGTATAAGACTCAATCAAACTATTGATTAGATCTCTTCATTATAATTATAAAATTGTTTCTTGTTTTTCCTTATCATCTTTAGATAATTTGTGTGGGAATGGTATCAAGATTTGGATGGGAATGTGAATGGCTATTTACGTAAAATCCCATTTGTTATAGGAATAATAGTCATTTTCTTTTTTATGGTCATCCATAATAATATTTGACTAATAAAACTAAAGAAATATATTTCAAAGTTTTTCCTAACAAAAAACTTGCAAGTTCTAATATAATGATATAGTTTCCGAACTCCAATATAATATTATTTTGATGTATACAAAATTGTGAGATGTGTCTTCATTAGTTATTTGCTCAAGTCTTAAAGAGAACAAAAATAACTATTTGACACATTAGGAAGTCCTCAAAATGTGATAGGCCCGTTACAATTAATCATTAGGGTGATTTTTATTTTCGCTCATTTACTGAACGACCACTTGAAAAGGGTGAGATTGATCGATCTACATTATAAAAATCTGATTTTCATTTCATGAGCACATTTACAAAATAAAGAAACTGAAGGGGAACCTTATAAAGTACTTGCATTAGATGAAACTTTCTGTATTATACTTCGCAGCCTTTTCGAGCGAGCCTCTGGGATCTTCTGTAAACCCTCATGATATGGTAAAGGGAGGATATTAGGGGAAGGTTTCAGGCATTTTAACTGCATGAACGTAAATTTTATCTATATCACAGGTTTGATGATCGCTAACGCACACATAATCAATCTCATAACTTTTTTGGCAGACAGAAGAAAAGAGAAAACGAGCGAAACGAAGTGGAGCGAGGGGAAACATTTGACTCTTTCTAAAATACTTTGTTCACCGCACTGTCTTTTATTTACAAAATAAAAAGAGCATGCACCACCATTGGGGCAAACAAAATGAGACAATTAAATGGAGACAGAGGGGTTGTTACTGAATAGTAGCTTTATATTCATCTTGTTTTCTTGAGGTTGGATTGGGGGTGAAAATTACAAGAATGTCCCTAGCAAGGGGGGGGTGGGGGAGAGTGGGAGGTGGGGTACAAATTGATAGTAATATATTGACAAAAATAAGTGAGAGAAAAAGGAGATAGAAATAAATAAATATATGGAGTGTAGTTAGAGGGAACAGGTAAGCATGGTACTCAAAAAGCCTGCATATTTACAAAAAGATGAGCATATAAAAAGGCATGTTCTGATTTGTCCTTTACTTGTTCAATGGTTCTCACATAAAGGTGTGTTAACATTCCATTTTATTATTCTTTAATCAAATTGTATCTTATTCATTAATTAAAGGGAGATCTATAAAGTAGATGCATCATTTATTTTATTTATTGTTTAAGATAAAAATCCAGTTCCTTGATTAGGTGGTTAATAACACTTTCTTAATGTTTGTTTTCTAAAAGTATAAAGAAAACTTACTCCTTCTGTTAAAGGTGGAATCAGAATTTGAAGCTTGTAAGTTTTGAATTTGTCATAAAATTTATAATTCGTCTTAGTTATTAGATGTGCAATTTAATATTCATATACATATTTAATAAACT
The DNA here is from genome assembly GCA_002018475.1 of Nicotiana obtusifolia. Taxonomy (NCBI): domain Eukaryota; kingdom Viridiplantae; phylum Streptophyta; class Magnoliopsida; order Solanales; family Solanaceae; genus Nicotiana; species Nicotiana obtusifolia. The sequence continues at coordinate 85,165 of MCJB01020660.1, forward strand.
TTCTAGTAAAATATAGTATTTAATCAAAAATATTAAATTCGATTGAACCCGCACCTAATAGGCTAACTCCACCTCTTCCTTTAATTTACTCCTTGTTTTAATTTACTCCAAAAGTGTCATTTTTTTAAATTTTATGTCTAGTCAAACATCATTATTTAACTTAAGACGAAGTGAATAACTAGTTAGTGGGAGTTTACTTTCTAATGAGAAAGGTCAACAATAATTAAGCAAAAGGGTAAATGTAATAGAAAAAGAAAGGGATGTCTTTTTGTACCTCCTAATTCTAGCTGAATGTCATGACCCGCCACATCATCATACCACGTAGCTGTCATTTGGCATATATTTTTGCCATATGGAAGCTTACATATGAAATAGGCTAGAACTTATTGGAAGGTTCTAGAGAAATATAGAGGTTTCCTTAGGAAGACCATAGAACCTTATGGATTTGCTAGGAAAGTCCTTGGAATATTCTAGCTATGTAGAGAATTCTAGAGGGGGTCTTACTTATAAATAATAAGAGACTTGTGTAATAATTATTATTTACTCATTAGCCCCTAGGAGACTAGTATATAAAGGGGGGTCATTCATTTATAATTTACCAAGCAAAATAACCAAGTTTTATACAATAAAAAGCTCCCTTTGGCAATTCTCCTGCGTTCTAACATTCCTTAGCGATTTTGAGTGTAGTAAGGTTGACTTGGCATAGCGGGAACGTGAGTAAGTCGTGCAAGAACGTGAGCTAGTTGTCAAGCGCCGCACGTGTACTTAGTTAACGACTAAGGACGTGACTACATGGTATCAAAGCAAAAAGTTCTGAGTAAGGAATGTTAGAAAGAATACAAGAGATTGCTAGAAGGAAGCTTTGCAGGGAATCATGGCCGGAATTACCAAGGGCGCGGTATATGCAAAAGGGATAAATGTGAAGGTCCATAAGCGAAAGGACTATGTCATTGCACGAGACGCACACGAGGTGGACGACTTACGTTGGCGGATAGACAAGTTATTAAGGTACGCAACGCCTCAATGTACTTGACCGAGGTTGTCGTGATGGGGTGGCGTCGGAAGTGTGCCAACATGAAAAAGCGGGCTATGAAAGATTAAGACGTGGGAGCAATTCAAGAAGGAGTTGAAGAAGCAATTCTTCCCGATGAATGTGGTGTATAAGGTTAGGCGGAAGTTAATAGAGCTTCGACAGACGGCCACAATTCAGGAGTATGTGCGCGAGTTAATGCTGCAAATCATGTCATTGGCCGAAGAAGATTCCCTCTTCTACTTCATGAATGGGTTGTAAAGTTGGGTAAAGCATGAGTTAAGAAGACATCAAGTAGCTAACATGGACGAGGTCATAGGGGTAGCCAAGTTGCTCGTTGAATTCAAGATGGAGCCTGCCAAGTCCAAAGAAGGCAACGCCGAGAGAGGTAGGGGAGTTCATGACAAGGACAACGTGAAAGGCATAACCGAGGTATAGAAGGGCAATGGCTAGGAGCCATCCTATAACGGACAAAGGTCCAAGAGAAACGGCAAGAGGCCGAAAAATAGTAGTGAATACGCGACTAAGGGAGGGTACTACTTTTGCAAAGGGCCATATTAGGCGAGGGAATGCCCAAAATTAGGGAAGCTTGCATAAATAATCAGAAACTTTGCGCAGGCACACCAGAGTGATACAAGAGAGACCGCCTACATAGGGGGGATGCGCTTGGAATCTAGGCCGAAAGTAGAGGATTCCAAAGCCTATCTTGGCGCCATGCAAATGGAGAATGGTGGTAGCAAGAAAAGTTGGACGGACATAGTTGAAGAGGATGGCAAGTTACAAAGTGATGGCACACTATCGGACTTAGACGATGCACCAGGCAGAGGGGTCAAGTTTTCTAGTAAGGTTGTGACCACGGAGGGAAGCCAAATAGGGAGTGGAAGTATGTACCCGATGCTTGAGAAGCTGCTAGACTTGGTCGAGTCAGGGGGAGATTCAGGCCAAGAGCAAGGAAAGGCATCCGATGGGCGGAGGATCGAGGCCATCATTACTAGCCGTCCAAAGTACAAACATGTCAAGAAGAAATGTGACCAGTACCTTGTGACATGGGAAGGCGAATCGCTCCATAGAGCATCATGGCTAATATACAAAGATCTCCGGTGATGCCAAGGCGAGGTCCGCGCATACGGGTTGATGCTTTGTGCCGAGAGCGGCACAAAATTGGGTGGGGGAGAGTGTCATGACCCGCCACATCATTATTCCACGTAAGTACCATTTGGCATATATTTTTTCCATATGGAAGCTTACATAAGAAATAGGCTAGAACTTGTAGGAAAGTTCTATAGGGGTTTCCTTAGGAAGACCCTAGAACCCTATGGATTTGCTAGGAAAGTCCTTGAAAGATTCTAGCTATGTTGAGAATTCTAGAGATGGGTCTTACTTATAAGCAATAAGGGACTTTTGTAATAATTATTATTTACTCACTAGCCCCTAGGAGACCAATATATAAATAAGGCCATTCATTTGTAATTCACCAAGCAAAATAACCAAGTTCTCTACTATAAAAAGCTTCCTTTGACAATTTTCCTGTCTTCTAATATTTCTTAGCGATCTTGAGTGTAGTAAAATTTATTTGATATAGCAAAAATGTAAGTAAATCGTGTAAGATTATGAGCGAGTTGTGAAGTGCCGTATGTATGGTTATTACTACTAAGGACGTGACATAAAGGTGAAAAAGGTTGATGTTTTTATCTTTTTTCTTCTGAAGCAATTCTTTTACTTTTTAAATGTTTACGTAACCAAAAACTTCTTTCCCTATTTTATCTTTATTCTGGTGAAACTTGATTGATTGATTTTGAAGAGAGAGATAATAAAACAAAATAAAAAGAAGAGAGAGAAGAGACTGTGTGTGAGAGAGAAACTGTGTGTTAGGTTAAAAGTTCACTTTAGTCTTAATAATTGAAGAAAATTAGATTAATTAAAGAATACTTTGATGTTGACTAGTAATATTATTTAAATCATCATTACACTTTGGTATGAGCCTCTGAGGTAGTACACTAAATTAATTTCTAGTTTAATAACTATATGGTAATTACAAAAATGAAACCAGTTGAATTGTAGACTAGGCAGTTAAGAAAAAGGATTTTTAATGATAGAGACTGATACGTGAATTTTAACAGGTAAATTACCCTATTTGATGTGTTTTTTATTAGGATTTATTGGAGACGCTGATATAGGCGAAGTTAAAAAATTCAATAATGAGCTATGAGTCTATGTAATATTTTATACACAACATAATTTTCGATGAAGGATGTTTAGTTGAGCGTCCTCGGCCATACGTAACTTCGCGCCTGGAAATAGAGCCTTGGAATAACGGTAAAGACTATTACAATACCGTGTAAATTACAATAAATTATTTTAGTAAATATTTAATTAATTTTCTTCGAATTTTAATACTTGCTAATTTTAAATAAAGATAAATTATACAATATAGGATCTGAATGATTATCAACTCAACTTTATAGCTTTAATATTCATTTTGATTTATCTGTCGGCGCCGAAGGGCTTATCACCTTTTTTTTTTCTTCTAGAAAATTATATTTGGCTTTTTAGTTCAATTTTTCCAATCTATTTGACTTTCCAAGTTTTCTAAACGCGTTTTTATATACTTTTTTTTCCCCAACAAAGCTTACCAAAAAAGTCTTGTTTTGTTGTCAATCTATAGTGCAACTTGTGCAGGAATGAGATAAGAGTGCCTAGGTCTAGCCCTTTTTCTTTCTTTTATTTTATTATCATTTTTTATTTTAAACTAAAGAACGTCCCGGTTCACGAAGTATTTTATATTTACGTATGCAAAAAAGATCGCACCCCAAGAGTGTATATAGATAGTCTACTCTAATGCAAACACTAATGACGGCTTTCATATCTCGAACCAAGAACTTAATGGTCACAAAAATACAACTTTATCATTACTCCAAGATTCCCTTCATTAAACTTTTTTATTATTTTAGGGTTCATAAATTAGCCGAACCATATTGAATTTATTGCACTCAATTTTAAATTGTAATTTTATATTAGATTGTTTTTAAGATTTGAACTCATAACCTTCTGATAACACGATAATAATTGTTAGTCTTGCATCAAGATCACATCCATTTTTATTTGTGTAATAACAAAATAAACTTAGTTGATGTGCCATTTTGGATTGTTTTAATTCCTACTTTTGATAATGAATTAGGTTAGGGGGATTGGGATTTTTAAGGATGGATTAATATGAAATGTGAACATGACAATGACATGTGGGACAATTTCATAGTTGTTGGCTTGGAATAAGATGGAGGATCTAAGTTGGGATCAATTATTTTTATAGGATGACTAAACAAATGAAATTAGTGTTTGTAACTTATCAATTAAAATTACTTAAAATATAATTATTCTATTCAATTTAAAAATATATATAATAGATAATATATCATAATATGTTAAATTATAGATGGTATAAAAATTACTGATAATATAAAATTTTTACATGTCAGTAAATATACGTTAAATCGTTTTTAAACTATTTTAAATCCAATTTGAATAATTTAAAAAATTACTTGGGAGATACAAGTAAGAAAAAACAAAGGATTCTTCCAAATACTAGCAAGAAATCTATCAACACTATTTCACCAAATAAAAGATTTATTTTAAGACTCTGATTTTATCTGAAAAAACAGATGAAATCAGTAGGGTTTGGTTAGGTAAAAGAGTGAAAAATAAACAAAAAGAATAGAGTGGGTGGAAGAGTAGTTTGTCTTTATATTAAAAAGGTTGATTTGACATAGACATGGGACAAATAATAATGTAATGGCTTTAGCTTTTACAAGTAGTTGCTGCAATATATATAATAATATAAAGTTGTAAAGGCAATGAAGGGCTACATTTAAACTACTATTTTCTGATACAAAATTGTTGAGTTGTCCCATATCGGTGGGATTTGAGGTTTTTGGTCTCTTTATATGATCTTGGGCAATCCTCATTTCATGAGCTAGCTTTTGGGGTTGAGTTAGGCCCAAGGTCCATTTATCATGGTATCAGAACCAGGCTCATCCCAATTATTGTTATCGATGTTTGGCCCCTATTTATATTGTCCACGCTCCAAGGTACAGGCTTGGACATGAGCGGCTGTGTTGAGTTGTCACACATCGGTGGGATTTGAGGTCTTTGGTCTCTTTATATGATCTTGGGCAAGCCTCATCTCATAAATTAGCTTTTGGGGTTAGAGTTAAGCCAAAATTCATTTATCAAAAATAAAATATTCTTTTTTCTCAGACAAACATGTGGGAGCTTTCTTGCCTGCTGATTATAAGAATTTTCAGAAGATATACATGTTGATAATTATTTGTAAATTAAATTATTTGACATTATTACAAAGCCCCATAAAGTATGTTCGAATTTCAATTCCTCACTTTTTAATTTGAACAATACTATTTTTTATTGTACAATAACACATTTTATGAATTTCTTGAACTTTATAAGGATTATTTTGACCAAGTTATTCCTCATATACTATCAAGTTACTCATTATTTTTCCTCAGAATGTTGAGATCATTTTATTGAAGTATGTGTAGAACTGAAAAACATTTAATTACTTTTGTGTAACTTTTTTGTGGCTATAACAATAATAATTTCAAATGAAGGGAGTAATATTGTTTTTTGCTTTGGTCTCTTAAATCATTTTCTCTGTGCCAAAGCAAAGCTACAATGGCCGAAATGCGGTTAATGAACATTTGTTTTTGCTGAAATATTATATTATGTATAATATATATATATATATATATATATATATATATATATATATATATATATATATTTAATTCTTAAACAATATTAGGGAAACTTTTAATTTTCTTACTCCTATGTGGATTGTGGATGACTATGTATGAGGAAGGAAATAGTGGCCATAATAAAGGCTACTTGCATGTGTGGAGACTGAACTTAGCAACTTTTGTTCAAATAGTGTATTTGAGTTTGGAGCAACGGTAAATTCTCTTCGTATGATTTATAGGTTACGAGTTCGAGCTATGAAAGCAGCCAGTAATACTTGCATTAAGGTAGGCAGCCTACATCCCTTGAAGTGCGGCTCTTTCCCGAACCTTGCATGCACTCTATGCCATTATTGGGTGACCTTAGGGTATGAGTTATAATTTACCTAAATACTCTAATTAATTTCATAGCTTCCCCTCCATCACTTTCAAGAGTTGCTTTCAAGAACCGAATGTGCATATTCAATATAAGAGGCTACCATATTGAATTAGGAAAACACGAAACTACAGCAATTAATTGGTAGAAGACTGGAGTTCAATTTGACATTCAAAAGATGCATACTTTTTGCCTTTTTGTATAGTGGGATTTTCCTGCAAAACACCAAAACTACAAGTAGCTATCTTGGACTACTTCAAACATCCCATTAATTTTTCCGTGTATAATTTCACAATTTGTGCACTTTCTGTGCCTTTGACTAAGAAAAAAACAATCTTATCCTTCCCCATGCAATGTACCTATCTAAAGTTGTTAAATAAAAATAGTTTAAGTTATATACATGGACGACGTAAAATATTTATAAGATAACTTTTATCTTTTATATTAAGTAAAATATTACTTCTTATAAAGAGTTATCTATAGAGATTTTTTGATAATATAATAGTGTAAAAATATTCTAAGGGTTTATTGGAAACAATCTCTCTATCTTACACGTTAAGGATAAGGTTTGCGTACACCCGATCCTTTTCAGACTTTGTCGGTGAACCTTCACTAGGTTTGTGAATGTTGATGTTGTTGATGCTAGTGGAATATTCTCTTTTATAATGTTGAAATATATAATGATAGAAACTAAGAGTCCACCAACCTATATAGAGAATCAGGTTTTCTATTAGTTTCCACAGAAACACATACACACAACAGTAAGTAAATAACAAAATAGAGTTTTACGTGGAAAACTCCCAGCTCACGGGATAAAAGAACCACGACCTACACTCGTAGGATTTCAACTTCACTACGAGCAATTTCAGATTACAAACTATTGTAACCTAGGAATTAACCTCTTAATCTCTTACTAACTTGTAATAACTCTATTACAAGCCCTTTTTTAATCACTCTATTACAAAGCTTACAACTCGACTAACTCTATCCAATACACAAACACAAGGTTTATGGTTTTACAAAAGGTTTCCTACACAATGCTTCTAGCTAAGCTAAGTAGAAATTACAAGTAAATCACTTTAACAAAGGTGCAACACAACTAAGGACATATAATGACTTAATGCAGGAAACTGGTCCTTTGTTATGTTGCTCTCTGTTCTTGACGCCTTGAATGTCACTTGCAGGTCGGCAACACACTTGAGAAAGAGCTCAATGAATTCTAGAATGTGCAAGTATGTTGTTTTGCCTTTCCTTTATGTTAGTATTACATAAGTGACATCACTTGAATGATGTAAGCATGTGTGATACAAAGGCATTTCCCATAAAGTGACTGCTCCACTGTTTACACTGTTGCGTGTGTGCAAAGAACAGTTGCAGTCACTTTATAGCTGTGGGGAATTGACCGATACTGTCAACAAGGGAATTGGTGTGGATCTCTTCCCTCTGTTGATTCTTGGACTCTGAGAGTTGGAACATGGCCCAGGCTTAAGACTTGTTGATCCTGAGCACTTTGAGGGCGTGGAGAACGTTCCCCATCTGGTTCTTAACGTTAAGTTTGTTAGATCATCAAAATATAGCAAGACACATAACTTATCAATTTTCTCCTTTTTGGTGATGACAAACTTGTAATTGAAATTCTGCCTGAGCATGTGCTTGTTCCCCCTCAATTAATGAATTCCCCATAAATTCCCCCTAAGCCTGTGCTTGTTCCCCCTCAATTACTTTACCCCCTTGTGGCATCATAAAAATATTAGGCACAAGCAATAAGCAAAAACAAATCTAGTCTGGTTAACTCATGCCACATATGTGCACACAAACATGACTAAAAACAAAGCAAGAAAGAAGGCAAGATAAGAATAACAAAAGGACGGGATATTCATTAATTTTGGAAATAAACAAGGAGTAGTTCCATTTGTTGCATAATCATCCACAAAATAAAAATAACAAAAAAGAGTACCAGCCACTAAACATATCCTACTCTAGAATACCAAAACAGAAAACTGGTCCTTTGTTATGTTGCTCTCTGTTCTTGACTCCTTGAATGTCACTTCCAGTAGGGTAACACACTTGATAGAGAGTTCAATGAATTCTAGAATGTGCAAGTATATTGTTTTACCTTTCCTTCATGTTAATATTGCATAAGCGACATCGCTTGAATGATATTAGCATGTTTGGTACAAAGGCATTCCCCATAAAGTGACTGCTCCACTGTTTGCACTGTTGTATGTGTGCGGAGGAACAGTTACAGTCACTTTACAACTATGGAGAGTTGACTGGTACTGTCAACAAGGGAACTGGTGTGGATCTGTTCTCTCTGTTGTTTTTTGGACTTTGAGAGTTGGAACATGGCCAAGACTTGAGACTTGTTGATCTTGAGCACTTTGAGGGTGTAGAGCAAGTTCCCCATCTAATTCTTAACATTAAGTTTGTCAGATCATCAAAACATAGCCGGACACATAACTTATCGTAATATAAACTCGAAAAAATACTAGCATGTATGAGTCATTATTGCAAGCAATTAAGAAAGACCTCACATATTGTCATTTGTAGTTTCACAATAAACGTTGAATAAAAAAGATAGTTCTTTTTCCCTCTTCTCTTATTTTCCAATAATAAATTATAGGAGTACTTGAAAATCTTATTACCATTTGGGAAGATTCTTTCAACTTTTGGATGATAGACTTATTGTCAAAGTGGATTTTTTGCTTTGCATGGTTTTAATGTTGTTGGCCAACATGCCGTGGTATTGTTGTAGGGACGAATGTGAAGTCATTGGTGATTTAAAATATAAAGAAAAAAAGAAAATGAAAAAAGATGAGCAGTCAATAAATGAGAACACATGCATGGTCTTATAATCAATTCTCAATAGGCCGACTAATAAAGTTGAAATTATTAGTATGTCAAATCTCACTGTCTCACCACATTTTTCACGAATAAACCAAATAACCACTTCTTTTTTTTTCCAAAAAAAAAAAAAAAAAACCGTGTTATCAGAAGACTACAAGAAAAGGAACCGTGTTAGAACTTGGTGACGGATTAACGATAAATTATTTTAAAAAATTATTTTTTATTACATAGGGATAGGAGAAGGAGAACGAGGGAGGAATTACAAGGTGGGAAGCCGAACTCTTACAAATATGGGCCTATCTAAATTTTAGGGTATGGGTTCACGTGAATCCATACTCCTCTTCATAAATCATGTATAATAATGTTATATTTCTTGAAAAATTACTTAATTATATGTGCGTGAACCCATGCTCAAAGATTCTTATGGTGCAATAATTATTAGATGCATCTCTACGAGTGAAATTGGTGGTTCAAATCCCACTCCGGACGGTTTTGTTTTTGGCACGAAGTAAATATATATACGTGAAAATCACTAAAATTTTAAAAAAAATATAATTTTGAACCTATATTTCAAAAGTGTAGTGGGTGCATGATAGATATTAAAGTTAAACTCGTCAAATATAAATTTTAAATTCGCATCTTCACAATAGTGCACCCATCCTCTTCAAAAGATCCGCCTCTACTTACAAACAAGGTGAAATTTCACAACTAATTCCATTTTTGTGTAGTACATAGGTTCAAGCCATGAAAGATGATTTACTCCATAAAATCTAATATGGTTTAGTCATTTCTTGTATCTCGCATGTAACGGAAGCTTAATACATAGTATTATGCCGTTGTACAAGTCAAGTTTCCAATTTCTTATTCATTATCAGAATCGCAAAAATTATTTTTAAAAAAAGTGAATTTTTTTTTCTCATACTGTCCAAAACCATTTAAACGTTTTGAGACTGAAGTTTGATATTCAACTTTAAACAGCTAAAGTACTTAAAAGTGACCATTACCTATATTAATAGAGAACTTACAAAAATAAGCAATCCTAAAACTAACTTAACAAATTTGTCAAATTCCAAAATCAAAAATAAGTATTCTTTGTTTTAGCTTAACAAATTTTATTTATGAGTTTGTTTCTCGAGCTACGTCAAATCGAGTCCTAAAACATGTATACTATGTGAACATATATATATATATATATGTCTTACGTGTACTTCACTTTTCTTTTTCTTTTTAATGCGAGATTTACTCAAGGGGTCATATACATATTTTTTCAATTTAGAAGTTTATTAATCCATTTGAGTGCATATATTATCTGTCAACCAACTAATAAGATTAGAGCACACAAAATGGAGAGGGGCAAGGGAGCGACACTTTCTCGATCAATAAAAATAGTAAAATGAATAAGCTTACTTTACCCTTAATTAAATATTTTCGTTTTGAAAATATTAAAAAAATCTAACAGGTAGCGATTCACCTTAAATATCGTTACACAAATCTACTAGGCGAGTCAATGAGTTTCGAATAAAAAAGGGTAGCTTGATTCGCATTCGCACAAGGTCCGGAAAAAAGCAGCAAATCAAAAAGTATGATATAGACAGCTTATCCTAACGCAAGCATTAGTGATTGCTTTTACGACTCCGGCAGAAATGTAAGGCCTGCCAGACTATATGTCCATAGGTGCAGGATTCTTCGAAAAAGTGCGGGCTGACTTGAAGATTTGAGACCTTGGCTTAGTAATGAATAAAGGAAAACTCTTCGAGCTTTCTCCACCAACAACTTATATAGTGATGGCCTAACAGATGATCACACAAAAATAATTTTACTATTGCTTCGGGTTCATAATATATACCAAATGATTAATTAGAAGATAGCAACACTTTTTGTCATGTTACTATAAGTTAAAAAAGCAATGGCTTTCACTTTCTAATTGATGTTTCTTAAAGGTGTGGATAGGTGGGTAAGAGGGTGTCTACATTCAAAGAAAAATGTCCATTGTGGAAAGGCTATTTGCCATTAATTCAGTGAGGGGTTTGGGTATTGTAAGTGGGGTTAGGGGATTGAAAGTTTTATTTGTTGTTTTTTTGAGCCATACAATAGTGGTCTCCAAATTCAAGCTGGTAATGCATTAAAGTGGTCGGTTGTCTGTTTCTTGTGAAGCTGGATTCTTTTATTTTGCATCATATTCTTTTCATATGTGACTTCTATTGATCTTCTAAAGTAGAACACCTTCTAGAGAAAGAAAAAAAATAAAAATAAAAAGTATTCAATGAAAAAGAAAGCCTTATAACAATAATAAAATTATTTCGTATGACTTATAAGTCACTTGTTCTAGTCGTGAAAGCTATCATTAATGCTTGCATTAAGAATAGCTATCTATATCATATTTTTGGGGTGCGGTCTTTCCATGAATGTTTCATGAACGCGAGATACTTTGTGTATTGAACTGTCCTTGTAGACTATCTACGTCACATTCTAAATTAGAACACCTTAAAAAAATTAAAAAAAAGTATTCAATGAAAAAATAGCCTTGGAGCAACAATAAAATTATTTCGTATGACTTATATGTCACTTGTTCGAGTCGTGAAAGCAGTCATTAATGCTTGCATTAAGAATAGCTATCTACATCATATTTTGGGATGCGGTCTTTTCATGGATATTGCATGAACGCGAGATACTTTATGTATTGGACTGTCCTTGTAGACTATCTACATCACACTCTTGAATTATAGTATTTTTATGAAAACTACATAAACGCAAAATACTTTATGTACGAGTCTAAACTAGAAAAACCAAATCCAAACATCAGACACGTGTATTCCGATCAATGTATAAATATATGATACTTTTTGTCCCATAGTTAAAATGTGAATACGATTATATTATACAGGCTCAAACGTTGATGTTTGAAAATCATAGTCAAAACTCTCTTCACAAAACTTATCCCTTTTATTATTTAGACTCAAAGTTCATTTCACCATGTCAAAAATAAAAAATCAAAAATTTCCTTTGAAAATGCCAATATGTCAACAATAATCAATTTCAGTTTCTATCAATTGCTATCACTTCAATTTCTCCATAAATTTAAGACTATGCCGGCCTAAGTACGTAACACAAAAAAGGTCCATAATAGGGCTGACTAAGAAAAGTCTTACTATATTAAATTAAAATCTCTCTTTCCGACCTCATCTCTTCTGAATTTCGATTAATCGAATCTGTCGCTTTGGGTATTATTTTACGTTGTTCCGTATATAAGCCTTTTCAAACCGGACTTATTGTTATTGATTCGATGATCCCTATAGAACGTGGTCAGCGAGAATTAATTATTGGGGACAGACAGACCGGTAAAACAACAGTAGCCACAGATACGATCCTCAATCAACAATTCAAGGGCAACTTATTTCCTATTCACCGGGCTGAGTACATATTTTTATTTTGATTTTTTTATTTGTTGTCCGATATTTACATTGAGATCCAACTGAATTCGAATTTACGTCGGAAAGTCTCATATTAGAAGGTGAAGTGCTTCCTACTTAAGACGACTTCATATTCAGAGGTCAAACTCAAAACTTTTAAGTAAGGATGAAAATATATTTACCGCTCTATAATAATTTTTATTGGCGGTCGAACACAGACTTCGTGCTGGAAAGTCTCATATTGGAGGATGAAAAGCTTCCTACTTAAGATGACTCTATATCCAGAACTCAAACTCGAAACTTTTAAGTAATGATGAAAAAACACTTACCGCTCTATAATAATTTTTATTGGCGGCCGAACACAGAATTCGTGCTCTACTTAAGATGACTCTATATCCAGAACTCAAACTTGAAACTTTTAAGTAAGAATGAAAAATTACTTACCGCTCTATAATAATTTTTATTGGCGGCCGAACACAGAATTCATGCTGGAAAGTTCCATATTAGAGGATGAAAAGCTTCCTACTTAAGATGACTCTATATCCAAAACTCAAACTCGAAACTTTTAAGTAAGGATGCAAAAATACTTACCGTTCTATAATAATTTATTTGGCGGCCAAACACACATTTAATAATTTAATAGAGCGAGCTGTTTGATAGGTACTTCTTTCATTTGGTATAATAATTAAGTAAACCTACCTTCTTAAGTTTGGAAAATACTTGTCTTATGTCAGCCATATCTAAACTGTCCAAAAAGTGACAATAATGAAGCATATAATATACAGTTTTGAAGTTGCATCATTCATGACGATGAATAGCTCCCCTATTCCTCGGGGGGCAAATAAATCTAAGATTAAAATAATTCACAATAATTCAAGACAGCCAATTTTTCTAGTGCAATATATTAAAAAAATCAAGTTGGTAATCTTGTATAACGACTTATTTATTTTAAAAAAAACGATAATAAAGGTAGGTTTTGTTGTTTTGCAAGTTCTTTCTTGTAATCAAGAATTAAATTACTAGTTGTCATCCAATGTTCTTTCTTTCTATTTTCTCCCAATAATTTATTTACTTGGTCTAATAAAATTGTTTGACAAAGGAGAAATACTAATATCGGCTAGAAAAAGGTGATTTCAAAAAAAATTACTGAATAACTTAGAAAAATAGAATTATAGGCACAAAATCATATTCATATGTTGTGTATAGTATTTTTAGTTCAGATGATGATCAAAATTTTGGGCATATTCATTACATCTGTACGATCTATATGTCATCGATTCGAGCTGTGAAATCTGTCACTGATGCTTGTATCAAGGTAGATTACCTACATGGCTACATCAGGCGCCTTTGGATACGATCTTTTTCTGAATCCTGCGTGAATACAAAATACTTTGTAAACTGGACTGCCCCTTTTTTCCTGGTTGGAAGTGTTAGTTTTTAGGGTCATGTGCCGTGGGAATTTAGATTAATTAGGGTGTATTAATTAATTATAATTTAAAAATAACTAAATTTATAAATATATGTGTCATGTATTTATTGAATTACCGCTATAAAAGAAAGATTGCCGGCCTCATCTTTAATTTCTTTCCTTCTTTTTTTTTTTAAAAACTTTTCTCAAGCCTTAATTGAAAATTATGCCGGCTTTTCCTTTAAGACTTTAAATTATTTATTTAGCTCTTTTTAGCTGACGATCTATTTTTTCTTTTTTTAATTTTGCGTGTGAAATCTGAATTACTAAATTGGAAATTTTCGTCTTAAAACTGACGATATTGTCAAAGATTGCTATTGTTATATCCAAAGGGACAACTGGTATCAAGATAATACCATTTCGAATGGCGCAAAAGGCAATTTCCTGATTTTTATTTTGTAAATTAAAATTTCTATTTATAGAAGAAATTGAAAATTAAAGAAAAATAAATAATTCATACGTAAGTGCCAAAGAACATGAGATGAATAATTGTTTGTTAACAAATATATACACATATTATGTGTTCTAAGAGCTTGTAAATTTTGCTAAGTATGAGAATAAAAACGAAACTTCTATGAACCCTAATTATACTAATAGACATCGTCGGAGAACAATGTCGGGGACAGGGTGAGAACCTTCCGTTGGTTACGTCCTTATTGTGTCGGTTCTTCCGTATAGCTGATAATAACGAGAACCTTGATGGAATCTTAATGAAGAAATTTTTAGCTAGTGAGTATTAAATATGAGATGACTATTTAAAAAATCCTAATATTTTAGAAACTAAATTTGATATTCTCATAAAAAGAAAAAAAAAAACAAAAGAAAATATGAAATAATCATTGTGACAATGAGAAGAATCTTCGAGAAAGCAATTGTGTTCACACAAGAGACAATTTGGTAAAATGCAAAGAGCTTAATTAGCTTCTATAAACGACATTGTAAAAATTCTATAAGATTATTTAAAATTAACTATCAATCATCGTTCATAATAAGTGGAATAATTTAAAACAACAACAACAGCCCAGTAAAATTTCACAAATAAAGTCTCACAAGTAAAATAAGTTAAAATGAAAGATAAATTATTTTTAATATAACATATTCAAATATATAGATAGCATAAAAAATTATATTTAAGTAAAATAGAAATAAATTCTATCGGACACAACAACAAAAACATAATTTTCATTCTGAGAATTCTCTCCCTCTCTCTTAATGAAAATTAT
>MCJB01020660.1:100275-130925 GCA_002018475.1 Nicotiana obtusifolia
TATATATATATATATATATAAAATTTCCAACAAAAGAAATTTGAATGGATCGTTTCCATCCCTTTGGCTCTGCCCCTGAATTCATAGGACAGAGCTAATATGTTGATTGTTAGTTCGGTCGAACCTAGTAACTCTGGTCTAATTTTTATATTTATTTAAGAAAATTCATTAAATATTTATAAATTATTAGTTTAGAACCTTATGCGGCTCTTAAGGTAAGCTGTCTAGATCACACCCCTTAAGGTATTGTCCTTCCCCATTTGCGTAAATACGGAATATTTTGTACACCTAACTACAAAGGCGGATTCAGAATTTGTGTTCAGATTTGCAATTCTATCACTTCTCATTTAATTTAATAAGTTTAAAATTTATTATTTGTATATATTTAATAATTTTTCGGATAAAAATATATAGTATCAGCGAAAGTCATAAACTTAAATAAACTCATAATCTCTACACTGATTACACTTCTACTTGATTATTCTCTTAAGCTCTCATATCCGTGAAGGACTACTTTTCAGTAGAGGAAAACTTCTCGTTGTTTAACTTACCGTTAAAGAGTAAGATACTGATTCTATAGCAGTTCCGATTCCTTCACCGAGAACGAGAAAAAAGTCTTATAGAAAGAACGAACACATTAAATTTAAAATTCGATAACTTAAAAGAACTGAAAACCGAAGTCTCCATACAATCACTCATAATCTCTACACAAAATACACTTTTACCTGATTATTCTTTTTAAATTTAAAATCCGATAACTTAATGTTGTTCTTCCGTTTTAAATTTTGTAGGTGAACCAGCCGACTTCACCCATGCAGTGGACAAGTCACTGTTGGAGTTAAGAATATTATTTTGCATGGTCCAAATTTATACACCCAATTTCACAATTAACAGAAGGGGGAATTTTCCTAACGTTACAGCTTTTTACAGGGGTAGCGACACGTAACACATGCAAGAACGTGTCTAGTGTACAAAACAGCAGGCGCTTTCATTTCCTCATTAATTAATATTTAAGTTGTTTTTTTATTTCACCAAAAATCATCAAACTAAAAAGTTCATTTTTGACCATATGATCTCTGCTATATCTTTGACCTTCCACTTAGAAATCTCTCTTTTTCTTTCTTCTATGTTTTTAATTCTTAAATTTTTATATTTTATAGAAAAGTTTGACCGTATATTTATATTTAATAAAGTGTTTAAAATATAAAATTTTTGGAATTAATGATTTTATAATAAGATAGTATTTGTATGATTATAAAAAAAATTTAAAATTTTTAATATTAACGGCTTTAACTATAACCCCAGTTCTATTTATTGGTCTGAGCAAGATATAACTTATTTAAACTGAATATTTAAAATGAACAATTCATTAAAAAAAATCCTTCTGTGAAATTACGCGTATTCTATATTTACTTACGTTATCAATTATCAATTCTTGTTCATTGTCATTGAGATTCATGTCAATTCGAATTAATATTTAGGTATCGATATTACCTCTTTTTTTTCTCCTTTCAAATAAATAAAAATGACTGAAGTTTTTCTATTTGAAATCGTGTTCGGTCTAATTCCTATTATTTTGATTGGATTATTCGTAACTGCATATTTATAATATAGGCTTAAATATGCCGTAATATTTGTGATAATTATAAAATCTTTTCTATCTTAGGGAAGTATACAATTAATTAATTCAAAATTTTAAAACATATCATTGTGTTTGCTTGGTATCCTTTTTGGCCCATTCAATGAAGAGATGTATACAAAGTTATCCTTACAGAGGAAAAATGGAGAATTTCCAAAGGAGGAATTCCTCCATCTTATTAATCATGGCTCATAATAATAAATATCTAGTACAAGATTTACTATAACAACAAAACTATTAAAAACAAAAAAATAAAATATGGAAAAAAAAGTGCCTGGGACATTTTAAGGTTTTTCTCTAATTTATCAACATCTCCCTCTTTTGTGGTAAATCTTTTGCTTCTTTACCCCCTCTCTCTATCCTGTTTTGTTTGTTCCACAGCCACAAAGTCTTTCCTATTTACAAATGTACTCAAGAGGAATTGAGGAAAATACCATTTCACTACTGCCCATCTTCCACTATTGTGACTTTACTAGGTAGACATTCTCCATTGCTATGGATATTGGAGTCTGTATGCAGTTCAAGCTGAAGTCGAACGATAATGCTCTCGTCGGAAGAGGATAGACGCGGCTGGATTTGATCGAAACTTGGCCCTAAAACTTTCTCGACCCATTGTTCTAAGCTTGTCCGACCACGAAATAATCCACCTAGGATCCGGTCTACTATATCGTCTTCCACTTCGATTGAGACCTTGTCATCGACGACCATTGAGAATTTCGTGCTTATTGTTTTCTTGATCTCACGTCGAGCAAAGGGATATTCAATCGGCTTGAATTGTATGGTATCGTCCACTGAACTGACGAGCTCGTGAGGAACTGAAGTAACCGAGAATCGCCTGTTTTCAAGGCCGGGTTCTTCTTCGTGCTCAACAGTTAGATCACTCGAGTTGTGCGAACCATCAGTTCTATAATCCTCAAAATCTGCTGCTTCATTAAGATCGAACGGAAGTCCTAGATTCAATTCTTTTCTAGGTCTTGTAAGCCTGTCTTCATCATGCAACCAACTCGCTCTTCGCTTAGCACTCTTTTCACCCATAGTTAACTTTAACTGCCAATTGGAACTAGCTAGCGAGATGAGCTTCTTTTCTTCCATCAAATACTCATTCCTGTAGCTCTCAGGGCTCATTGCAGACCAATTCCCGGTAAGGATGAATATAACATTGCCGAGACTTATCTCACGGCCATGAGAATCAGTAAGCCTACCTCTGTCCATGGCTCGTTTTATGTTTCCGCGAACTAGCACATTTGCTTCATCAATATCCTCGAGCATAATAACTGAAAGTGGATTCCTCCTAACAGCCTCTGCGATACGGTCTACAGCTGTTTTGCCACGGAAACCTACGTCGGACTCTTCATCATCTCGTCTTGAACCAAGGCATATCATTATAGGACTGTTTCCGCACATTTGCTCAGCAAGAACTGATGCCATCTTTCTCTTGGCAAATCTGTCGGGACCAGTGAATAACAGCCATATGTCACCCTTTGGTGCACCACCGCGCTGTCTCCCGTTCCCCAATCTGCACCTTGACACAGCGGAAGCTACAGAAGAAGCTGCATCTCGCTGCCACCACGCCTTTTCCATTAGACCCTTGAGAAGCCTTTTAAATGTATCAGCATCTAATGCACTAGCAAATTTGTCAAGTAACTTGTTCTGAGGCACAGAAGATATGCAGCTGAGGAAGTCCTTCGCTTGATCTTCCAAAGTTTTCTCACAGGTAGTTTCATTTGGTTTTTGCCCTAGAACCAAGTCGGTCCTAACAGGGCTGCGTGGAGGACTAGCCGCTGCCTTTTCCGGTGGTTGGCTAGCCATTTGGGTGGTGTTCAGTTGTAGGCTCACTCCTAGGCTTCTGCTCGGTTGTGGCTTAGGCTGTAAAGGTTGACGCAAAAGCAGGTTCGAATTATACAACCCCGGCATAGACACAACAGGAGATACTACTCTTCTTTCATGACCAACATTGTGCTGGAAATTAGGATGAAGTTGCAAGCATGTATCGTTCCATCTCTTTTGCAGTTCTTGAGTCTTCTGCTGCAAGAGTCCTTGATCCTTACTCTGCAAAGACATCAAAAGACAGAATTGATTCATCCGCTCACGCGTATGTTTCATTAATCAAGTAAACACATACCTGTGACAAAGCAGTTACTTTAGTATCATTCTTTAGCTTGGCATTTTGCAACCATTGAGGCAACTGCGGTCGAGGAGATTCTGATTTAACTTCTTCAGAAGATGAATTCTCAAACTCGGATACAAGTTTCGCCAACTCGTGTTCAAACTTCTCTTTGCACTGGGGACAACACGACGTCCTCAATCTCGGATTTGAATTCTCCGGTACACGCCTCAGTAACGCAGGCACAGGGGCGGTAAAGCTCTTCAGTGAATTCATAGGATCCAAAGAATTTCCAAGAATTCTTTCATTTCCAAGCCTAAAAGGTTCAAACCAATAACCAAATCAAAAGATCGCTCTAAAAACAAAATCGGGAAGTGAACATATACACATACTAAACATCCAATCCAATCAATTCTGGAAGAAAATTAAATAGTTTCGATAGAATAATTCTAGAAAGAGCATCTTACTGGATTATATACACACACACAAAAGATACAAAGATTCAATTTTTATCCCAATATGTCAACTCAATGACTCAAAAAATTTATCCCAAAGATCGATATTCAATATTCCAAGATTCAATTTTTATCCCAAATTGTCAAATTCAGTTACTCAAAAATGTTCCCAAAGATCAATATTCAACATTCAAAGATTCAATTTTATACCAAATTGTCAAATTCAGTGACTCAAAAATAGAATTACTGCAAACCAAATACCTTGAAAATATTCCGGGATGAGGAGATCTTGAAGCAATGGGAACAGCTTGAAGATCCCAATCATTTTCCATAGTAGAATGATAAACTTGACACCTCAAATAAGTCTCACAAGTTGCTGTACCAATCAACCATAATCTATTATTACCCTCTCGAAATCGCGCTAATAACTTTCCCATTTCAGCCACTGCTGCTTTTCCAATCTCAGAAACCATAGCTGGCTGTTGCTGCTGTTGCTCAACCAGCCATTTCAAATCGCCCAAATCAAGAATCACTCCTCCACTGCTAATCTTGCCCTCAATTACCCCTACCAATTCCTTAATCTTGTTCACTATCTCGTTTTTATCTAATTCCTTCTCCATTTGAACAATTTGTAAATTCTTCAAAACCCCTTCTCCCAATTCCCCTTTCTCAATCCTCCTTAAAACTTCCTTCACCACACTTTCCGGCTCACCTTCCCCAACTAAAACCGGGTTCCTTTTCTTACTTCTCAACAAAATTTCCAACACCCTTTTCACTTCTTCACTCCTTTGTAAATTCCCCAATCCCCCTACCCCTAACCCACCCCCTCCACCCAAACCCCCACCCTGATGCTGCAGCTGCAACTTGGGATTCAAGTACATATTTCGAGAACCACCAAGAGAAGTATTAAAAGTAGCCAAAGTAATATCACTATTACTATTATTATTGCGAGCACCACCAAGAAAACCGGAAGAAGCACTAAGACAATTATGATTCAAGGGAGTCGACACAGTCTGTGTCAACGATTGTTCAATTGTTGCCTTAACAGCTGGGCTAGAAAAACTAGCCTCACGCATAACACGACTCACACTAGGATCATCTAGAATAGATATAATCAATTGTTCTAATTCAACCTTCACAGCTAAAAGCGGCTGCTGTTGTTGCTCCGGACAACCTCTGCGTTGATGCGCTTGTGCCCGCTTTAAAGCAGCCATAAGCGCATTAGAAATCGGGGGCTCAGCCCCCGATGGCATATTTTGTGCCGTAGGTAACCGCTCCAGTGCGACGCTGAAGCAAAGCTCCAGCGCTCGGCACTGGAGCGGGTGAGATGAATTAGGGTGTGAACGGATACAGGCTTGACGGAGAAATCCGGAAGGTGAAGAGAGTAAGGTTGCTGCCACGTGTAACGGCGTCGTTTGGCCATGGTTACGGCGACCGGCTTCGGATATTGAGTGGTTTAGTACGGCTGCTGCCTCTGCCGTTAGCGTTTGTTGAATCGTACTCAAACCTGCCCTCATACCGAACAAAATTCAATACCAATATTGAGCACAACTCTGTAGAAATGAAATTTGAGAAGAAGATGAAATTTGAGAGACTTTTATTGAGTTTTCTCTCTCTTTGTCTACAGCTAAGTTTGTGCTTTTTGAGCTTTTTTTTTTCTTTCTCTCTCTAGGAAAGATGATGTTGAAGATGATAAAAGGAAATTAACAACACATGCACACCGTCTTCTTCTTTTTCATTAAATACCCACCTCACTCTTTCTTTCCTCCAAAAATATCCCCTTTTTGCTTCTTTTTTTTTTTTTTTCCACACGATGTCCGGTACTTATATTTGGGCCCGATTAAATTTGAATTCCCGTCAGAAAGTCTTACATTGAAGGTAGAGCGCTCCCTAACAAAAACGACTTCATACTCAAAGACTTGAATCCGAGACTTCTGATTAAGGATGAAGATGTACTTACTACTCCGCCACAACTCATTGTTGGTCCCTTTTTACTTACTATTACTATATGACATAAGCTAAAAGATTAAAATAATAGTACTGTTATTTATTTATTTTAAATGGCTTTGAAGGGGAATTTTAGCATAATCGGTAAAGTTGATGTCATGTGATTATAAGGTTATGATTTCGAGCTGTAAAAATAACTTCTTGCAGAAATATAGGATAAGGCTGTATAGAATAGACTCTGTGATTCGATCATTCCTCAAACCTCGTGCATATCGACATAGGTTGCCCTTTATTTTATATGGCTTTATTTTCTTGTTGTTCCAAGAAAATAATATATTCCTATGTTTGAAAACTTTTAAACTTTAAATTACTCCTAGGTTTGATGAATATAATATTTGAATAAATTGTATCGTTTGTCATCATTTCATGATGTCATGCACTAATATTATAAAGAATAAACTTGTAATATTACTAAGAAAATATAGGATACGAAGTTGAATTATGTATAAAAAAGTAGGGTAAAGGGTAAAATATGATTATTTAATAATAAGGAAGAGTAAGATGAGAGGGGGAAAAAAGCAAGATAACGACACCATCACACCAAATCCGTCGTTTCATAAGTGGCACTTTTTCTTATTACGTAACGACGATTTTAACGATACAATATAATAAAATTTAAGTAACAATCAAAATAAATAGTATATTTAAAGTAACAATACAATATAATATAATAGGTAACAACTATGTAATTTATAATAAATTATCATATTATTAATTTTAAAATTTTATGCATGATAAATAATTGCTAATTGTAGGAAAGCATAAAAAAGTTAACGAGGCAGATAAGCATTGTTTGTTTTTATTGTATGCTCCTTTTTTGAGTTTTAGGTGGGAGGGGGGGGGGTTAAAAGGNAAGGGGTAGGGGGTTTAGGGGCTTAGGGGGGAGAGAATTTATGGAAGAAAGGGAGAGAAGTGAAAGTACTTTCAGTTGCAAAGATTTCTGGAAAATGCTCTGTGGACAGAGGAAAAAACCAAACCTGCCCTACTTTTTGGGTCATCTTTTTCTTATTACTACAACATTTTCTGAATTCTTTAATCAAAATGGTTTCCCCTTTTCATTGTTGCTTTGTTGTTATTCTATTTATTTTTTTTAGATAAATTATAAGTTTTTATTCATAATAAAAGTAAACCGTAAAGGAAAAGTACAAGTAAGGGAGATAGAAGCTCGATTAGTGTCGCCTATATGCCTTGGCTATATAATTATTTCTCTGCGCCTCACATTGCCTGTATAGCAGCCTCATGTAGAGAAGTCATGGTATAGCTGCTGGCAAAATCTCACGAAGGCATATAATCTAATAGTCATTCGGGTGAATCCAATGGCATAGTACCTAAGCAAATACCTACTAAACTAAACTTTATTATTATTCTACATTGTTCGAAATGGACTAATTTATACGCATCTCAACTAATTTTATAAAATTTATTATTTTTTATCAATATAAATATCAAATAATTTTATGTACTAAAAATTGGACGGTAAAAATAAATCACCTAGGATTTCAACACAAGAACAACAACACTTCGCTTGGTTTTTTGGCATATAATGGAAAAGTTTGCTAGGAGACATTCGCCGACCTTGGCATTAAAATCTTGAAGTTAGAAATCAGATGCTTCCTTAACAACGATAAAACTCTTGGATAAGAAAGATCAATTATGAGTAAGTTTCAGCTTATTTGTAATCTCACAAGTGAGGTTTGTAGAGTATAGTCAGGGGCGAATTTATGTTAATCGTGTTGGGTGCTGAAGCACCCATTAATCCCGACGCGAACTCTGTATAATTACAGGAAATATTAGTATAAAGAACTAGCAAGCACCCATTAAACAAAAAGTCTTCTGGGTGCTTTGGTTAAGAGGTGAGAATAGAGTGCACAAAAATGAAGTGGTTAGGGATCGATTCTTGCATAAACTAATTTTTTTTTATGGCCAGAGAGTAAGCACCCACGACCTTAAAATTCTGAATCTTGCACTGAGTATAGTGTATACGCAGACCTTATTCCTATCCTATAAAGATAGAAAAGTTATTCCCGATAGACTCACGATATAAAGATTTAAAGCTGAAACTTTATAATTCTTGATTCATTTTGTTGACCACTAGGAAGCACCTTTAATGACTTCATTATTTTTTTTATTGTTTTTCACTAATAAACAAAACAATCTTATGTCATTGTATTATTTTCAAAAAGATAATGGGAGGAGAGAGAAAAATAAAGAAGCAAGAAATAAAATAATAGTAACTAAAAGTTGAAACCTTTTTAAAGAGTGAGATGAGGAGATTCATGAGTAGCTAAGATTGCTTTTTTATTATCTCTAAAAAGCTTTTTCTTCTTTCTTTTTCATTCACTATGACTAGATTGACTGCCTTTTTAGTTCCCTCATTTGTTTTGCAATTAGTTGCTTCTTTACTATTGATTCATACACAAGTATCCCAAACACTTTTCTGGCGCGTGTATCTAATTCTCGTAAAATCGAAAATGAAGTTTTCATTCTGTACATGTCAGATCATGAATTAGTAACTGCTTCTAATTTCCAAAAAAAAATTCTAATTGTGTCGAACTTTTCATTTTTGAAATAGTTACGGAATCTCCATGAATAGGATCAAACCTTATTTCATGATATTTACGTGAGGTTTTACTATTTTCTTCTTTTTTTCTTTTTTTTTAAATTATTATAACTTGATTTTAGTTTGTTCTTTTTCTTAAAATGAGAAAGTGAAGCCACACCCCTTTTAACCCCCCCCCCTCCCACCTAAAACTCAAAAAAGGAGCATACAATAAAAATAAACAATGTTTATCTGCCTCGTTAACTTTTTTATGCTTTCCTACAATCAGCAATTATTTATCATGCATAAAATTTTAAAATTAATAATATGATAATTTATTATAAATTATTTAGTTGTTACTTATTATATTGTATCGTATTGTTACTTTAAATATAATATTTATTTTGATTGTTACTTAAATTTTATTATATTGTATCGTTAAAATTATCATTATGTAATAAGGAAAAGTGCCACTTTATGGAACGACGAATTTGGTGTGATGCGTCGTTATCTTGCTTTTTTTTTTTTGCTCTCATCTTACCCTTCCTTATTATTAAATAATCATATTTTACCCTTTACTCTACTCTTTTATACATAATTGAACTTCTTATCTTATATTTTCTTAGTAATATTACAAGTTTATTCTTCATAATATTGGTGCATGACATCATGAAACGATGACAAACGATACAATTTATCCATACCCCTTAAAAAACACAACCCTTAAAAATTATTTAATAAATATTACAATGCACAAACTTTTTTGCTCTTAATTTTAGTGGGTTCCTCCATTTAATGCTAAATAATTCTATTTAAGATTTTATTTCTGTAGTTATCTCATATTTAAGACAAAGCATTCCTTCCGCATTAAATTGTGATTTGTTTGATGTATGCTTATAATAATTTTAGAAAGTATGTTATATTTTACCTCCTCTCCCTTCCTCTATTTTTAAATAATAGTACTTAAAAAAAATAATATGATACTCTTTTATTTTTAATTTGTTTTAAAAAAATAATATATTTTTCTGCTTCAAACTTCTTTAAATCTGAAATTTTTTATTTTATTATTAATAAAATCTTTTATAATAACCAGGTTTATTTTTATATTAAACTAAATGAGTTATAGAAGAACAATAAGGTTCAAGTCTTTACCAAAAAGAGTTGTGGTAGAATAGTATGTACTCTTTTATTCTTAATTAAAGATATCGAATTCGAGTTCTGTATATGCAGTCGCTTTTATTAGGCGTTATTTTATCCCAACATGAGACTTTTCATTGTAAATTCGAATTTAATCAGACCTCAATAAGACGAGCGAGAAACGAAAAAACAAGGTTCGCTTTGGAACACTGCCAATCGCCACCTCTTGCAAGCAATCGTCGGTCACAAATGGGAATAATCATATTCTATCATAGGCGCTTCTAATTTCTTTGGAGATTCTCATTGCAGCATGCGCTGAAATCCGCCTAGCTACTTACTACTCTACAACACTTAAAATAAAAAATGAAATGAAATTCAAATTGGTCGAGAAAAAGAACCGCGCTAGTTAGAATTTGGGGAAAGATAGAGAGCTCTCTAGGCTCTCCTGATCAAATTGAGAGTTCGCTTTACCCGTCCATGAATAATGCCGCACCTAGCAGTTCGACGAACGAAGAGAGTGAGTTACACGAAAGTTGTGGAAGCGTGAGGTAAGGTGGAGATTCACTAACTCGTGTTTACCTTTAAACCAATTTTCTGCTTTTCACACGCAACTGCTGCCAAAGGTATCGCACGGGCTATATTCATACTTTACTCCTTTTTCACTTTTATCTTTTACACCCCAACCACTCCTGGGACCACCTCTCTTCTTAAAATTCAATAAATACCTTTAGTGTACGGTTTAAAAAGGTCTTTTTATAGCGACCTCAATTTAATTTATAGGTTACTTGTTCGAGCAGTAAAAATAGTTATTTTTGAGACGTTTCTTTTTCAGACTCTGCATTAATTCGAAATATTTTATGCGTCGAGTTGTCTTTTTATTTAAATTGAATTTACAGTAAAATTATTTATAATTATTTTGTATATATAGAGAAAGAGGGGATTTGGAATAAAATAATTGAAATATTTTACCTTTAAGGTATTTTCTGACTTAAAAGTCTTTATGGTTGACATTAAAATATGAAAGTGCCCTCGAAAATAGTAAGCCAAAAATGCAAAAAATTACAAAAAAAAAAAAAGACGTCCCTTTCTCAGACTCTGCATTAATTCAAAATGTGTTATGCATCGAGCTGTCTTTTTCTTTAATTGAATTTATAGTAAATTATTTATAATTATTTTGTATATATAGAGAAAGGGGGGGATTTGGAATAAAATAATTGGATTTATGTAAACATGCCAAAAAATATTTTATCTTTAAGGTATTTTCTGACTTAAAAGTCTTTATGGTTGACATTAAAATAGGAAAGTGCCCTCGAAAATAGTAAGCCAAAAATTGCAAAAGATTTACAAATAAAGAAAAAATAGATTTATATTCTAGATAAATTAATTTTCATTTCATGTGATAATATATGGCTTATAGATATTATAAATTTAATGTTATTTTCTTTTAATGGTGCCATTTAAATACAAAAATAAGAATTTCAACAAAAAATTGTTAAGAGAAAATTTTACTTGCTAGAAAATGACAAATGCCTTCAATTAGTAAACTCTTAACTCTTACTCAAACATCTTTTCTCTATCATTTATTTCGTTTGCATTGGTCTATTTTAGACTTTATTATTTAGTAAACTTCCCTTAATTAAATAGCTAAGAGGCTTGTTAAGCCTACCTTATTTTTTTGGTAAGTTTTTATCCTCTAATTATATTTATATCAAATTATATTAATTTATTGTGATTAAATAATAAATTAAGATAAAAAATAAATATTAATTTAAAATAATTTAATAATAATTATATTTATATTAAATCATATTATATTTATAAAATTAATATAAAAAACACCCTATGAGTAAGGATTTATCATCTTTTTGGCATACTAAGCAACAAGTTATTCTTTATCTCTTTTTTTTTTTCTTCTTGGAATAGAGCTTTCAAATACCTTTATTGCTCCTAACTAACTTTTCTTAATTTATACCTTAAAGAAAGTTAGTGATTATCACAATTACATTTGACTTTTTGGTAATCTAACTTTAAATTAGGTGTTTGAACTTATGTCATATTGCATAACTATACAATTAAGGTCTTGAAATTATGCTTCAAAATTTACATCTATAGATAAGGTCATAAATATGCCAAGTATTAATTATTTGGAGGTTAATACAAAAAATAACAATTTAATTATCAAGTATTAATTATTAATTTAATTACAAATAAATTAATGATTCTAAGTGAGCTACATACCTACATCCACTTTAATCTCCTCATATTACTTTTTTTTTTAATATATAAATTACTCCAATAAAAACAAACAAAGGAATTTCATAGAAATTTGAGATTGAATTATTTAATGAGATAAAATCCACTAGAAGATCATGGATAGTCCAATATCATTGGGAAAGTTGTAAGCTAAGCATGAGAACAAAGGAATTTTTATGAAAAGTAGAAACCATTGGTTGATTCTCATGTACCCTTTTAATAAAATTTGTTCTCTTCTTTTACTTTTACCTTTTTTCTTTTTTCAACTAACCTTTTCTTTGTGTAAAATAAAAGCATCAATTTGAAAACTAACCACCGAGGAGAAGATTTTTCCTGTTAAAATATATGAAAAATAAAAAAAATTCAATATTATATATATATATATATATATTATCTATTTATACATTATAATTTTTTAACCTGGCGCGTCAATTATACCCTTTAGATAAGGACATCACTGCTAAAGAGTGTGATGAGATGGATGAAATTCTACATTTGTACTTACAAGTCTCGGATTTGTACTCTGTGAATGGAGAACTCCTCACCGTAAAGTGTTTTCTCCTTTAGTAAATTCTACTAGACGGAAATTTGCTTTAGTCGGGCATGTGTATACCGGATCTAAGGACATCACTATTATACATTATAATTTTTTAACTCGGCATGTCAATTATACCCTTTAGAGAAGGACATCACTGCTAAAGAGTGTGATGAGATGGATGAAATTCTACGTCTGTAGTTACAAGTCTCGGATTTGTACTCTGTGAATGGAGAATTCCTTAGCATAAAGTATTTTCTCCTTTAATAAATTCTACTAGACAGAAATTTGCTTTAGTCGGGCATATGTATACCGGATATAACATATTTATAAAAAATAACAATTTGGATGGAAATCTAGCAGCAACGGTAAAGTTACTATTGTATGATCTATAGGTCAGGAATTCAAACCGTATAATCAAGCATTGATGCTTGCATCCAAATAGACCCCCTAATCACGCTCTTTTGGAGTGCGACACTTTCTCAAACTCTGCATGTATATGAGATACTTCATAAATCACCCTCTTTCGGAGTGCGACATTTTCTCAAACTCTGCATGAATACGAGATACTTCATGCATCGAGCTGTATTTTTAATTTGAAAAAGGAAAGCTCTAGGTAAAACAAAGTATATGTACTTATGTATGTGTGGGCCTTGCTAACATTCAAG
The DNA here is from genome assembly GCA_002018475.1 of Nicotiana obtusifolia. Taxonomy (NCBI): domain Eukaryota; kingdom Viridiplantae; phylum Streptophyta; class Magnoliopsida; order Solanales; family Solanaceae; genus Nicotiana; species Nicotiana obtusifolia. Next base: position 113,613 of record MCJB01020660.1, read on the forward strand.
CAGTAAATTGTACCCTCAAATGATACAAATAGTAAGCTTTTTTGGGATTCTTAACTTTTTACGTAACTTTTTGTAAGAATAAAAGAAAAATTAAATAAAAATATCACTACTTTTTGTGAAGTCTTTACAAACAAAAATCATCATCATATTCCCTTTTGGTAACGCACGCTTTCACTTGCCTTTTACGCGTTTTTCGAACTCCTGACTTTTCATTCCTTTTTCCACCTTTTCTACCGCCCCGAAAAAAAGGAAAAAGAATTTTAAAAAAAAAAACAGAAAAATTCTTCCTTTTTCTTGATTTAAAAATAGTTTTGACACTTTATTATTGAGGCAATCCAAGTTTAGATAATGTTGTAAATTAAACGAAGAGATTATATTATTACTAAAATATATTTGAAATTAAATGGTAGTAATAACTCAATTTCTTAATACAATATCATTACTCTTGAAGGGGAATTATGGAGTAACGATAAAATTATCTTCCCAAAAATGAAACTCAAAGAAATTTATGGGGGCCTACACAAGCGGTGAAACATGTGATTTAATTCGATGCAAAGTGAATAACTTTGCTGAAGCTTTCGCCAATAAATAATTTCTAATTAAGGATCTGAAAATATTTTCAATATCGATAGCTCGGTTGACGGCTTTTCTGTCGTCAGGTCATCAACTTCCTTGACCTTCTGGCACTGTGCAGACGTCAACCCATATATATGGTCTTACAACTTTATGATGAACGCAAGACACTTCATGCACTGAATTGCAGGTCGTCAACCCCTATACATGGTCTTACAACTTTACGGAGATATATTTTTTTTTAAACAGTCACCTAGATGAACGCAAGACACTTCATGCACTGAATTGCAGGTCGTCAACCCCTATACATGGTCTTACAACTTTATGGAGATATATATTTTTTTAAACAGTCGCCTACATGAACGCAAGACACTTCATGCACTGAATTGCAGGCGTCAACCCCTATACATGATCTTACAACTTTATGGAGATATATGTTTTTTTAAACAGTCACCTACATGAACGCAAGACACTTCATGCACTGAACTGCTTTATAGTATCACTTTTAATAATACAAGGCAACTTCAATATATAATAAATATATAAAAATAAATTTACATGTCGAAAATAATAAGTTCAGTCGAATTTATAAAACTTGTCATAAATCGTCCTCTAATTTTTACGAGTTGTTTTCAAGAAATATTGAGAATTACAATGAAATGTTGTAACATCTTCACAAGTGTGAAAGGTTTTCTCTTCCTTGGTATCACCTAAAGTTTAGTTTTGGTCTACTTTAGAAGCATACTAGTTTATTTTTCAAACACAAGAAATTATAAACTTAGAAACAATATGGTATTATAAAATGTTGGTAATTGTCTATCTTAGATTTGTTCATATTAGTCTAAACCTAAAATTTAAGGTGACGTTTGGTTACTTGGATTATGACGACTCTAATGAATTGACTATGAAGGTGGCTCTTAGCTACATCAACGCTCAAATTCCTTAATCGTTATTGTCCAGGCTTATTGTATATTGTTTTTAACTGGCATTTTATTTCTGATCTAAGTAATACCAATATAATTTTATATGGTAATCTCGATATTATTTTGGACCCCAATACAACATGGAATAACATATATCTAGATTAGTACCTTAAAGATCAAAATAACCTTGATTTAATCTTTCTATTTTTTTTATTTACTTTAAATACAAGGGCAAATTGTTAGTTTATATTCTTTGGCAAGCATCTTTTTAGTTTAGATACCAAAAAGAAAAGATAAAAACGAATATGCTAAGCTTAAGAGATGGAATCTACACAAATGAATTGTTTTTTTTTTTTTGCAATATTTTAATATTTAATGAGTTTTTCAATGTTGATCTTGTAAAGATCATACTCAATCAACTTTTTTAGAATGAAGAACAGTATTAAATTGGTTTGGTATGATATTAATAAATGGGATAGAGATAGTACTTCTTGTTAATGGTCCAAATATAGTCCAATTGGGCAATTAGTATTGACAATAATTTATTATGGTTGAAATGTATCTCTCAATTCTGTGACAGCATTTCAATAATTTTATTAATGTTTTCGTTACATAATTGCAGAATTTCATACAAAAGTTTATATATACAAATTACAGAATTTCATACAAAAGTTTATATATAGACCTCAGTCTTCTTTTCCTTTAACTCAATAAAACTCATTATTTTTCAATCTTTAATCAGTAGTGTAACAACTTTGGCATGTTTCATATCCAAAATACAGTGGCGGATTCAGGATTTTAAGGTCGTGGGTGCTCATTCTCTGGCCTTATGAAAAAAATTAATTCATACAAGAATCGATCCCTAACCACTTCATATTTGTGTACTCTATTCTCACCTCTTAACCAAAACACCCAGAAGACTTTTTGTTTAATGGATGCTTGCTAGTTCTTTATACCAGTATTCCCTGTATTTTCTATATAATTATACAGAGTTTGCGTCGGGGTTAATGAGTGCTTCAGCACCCGACACGGTCAACATAGATCCGCCCCTGCCAAATTAAGGACCCCTTATGGAAGAAAATAGTATACATCATCTTGATTTTGGTAGTGATTTAGTTTGCTTTTATTTGAATATATTCATACCTATATCATGATGCCATAATATATCTTTACACGTCAACCCCAAACTTAATACTTTTTAAACCATCCATTGATCTCTTTCATTATTTCTGGTAGTAAAAATAACAAAAACAATAACAATAAAAAAAATACAGTGTAATTTCACATATGAGGTCTGGAAGAATAGTATATACGTCGATCTGACTTTTACTTTGTGAAAGTAAAGAAATTATTTCTAATAGACCTTTGGCTCGGAAAATATATAATCACAATATTATTGAAAAGAAATACAATAATATAAAATAAAATAAAAAATCAAACTACACCACAATAAGAAATTTAATTCCATGTTAGGCCCTATAAATAATGGAGGATACATGATTGACAAAAAGGCCCTTTTTCTTCCACATAAAATATTTTGCTTAAATATAACCAAAAGGGACCAAATTTTGTAAAGATTTTTTCTCTGTCATTGCTAATGTGTCATTGTTTTGTCCTATAACAAATAACAAAACATGAGGTCCTTTTTCTTACTTCAAGTTCAAAATTGCCCATTGATAGGATTATGATCAAGAAGAAAAGCTACTCCCAAAGGCTAATTGATGGAGTATTATGAGACAATGGGCCCAAAACTCTTTTCACTAGTGCAAGTTAAGCCCCACTTTAACTTTATGCACATATGAAGAATAACATATGGTAATCATGCTATCAAGGTCAAACTTTAAGCAAACATATAACAACAACTTACTCACACCTTGGAGGTAATTGATACCCTCCCACCCCACCCTACCCAACCCCCACCTCCATGTTCTTCCCCCAAACCCTACCCACCCCACCTTAAAAAGTTTTTGGTACCTTCTTGTGTTCAAAGCAAGTAGACATTGAAGCTTCCACTCCTTCCTTTTCACCCTTTTAATTTTAGGATAGAATTGGTATAGTTCAATAAAATATATAAAGGGCAGTCCGGTACACTAAACTCCTGCTATGCGTAAAATCTGGGAAGGGTTTATTATATGTAGTCTTATTCTGTACTTTTGCAAGAAACTATTTTCACGAGTTGAATCTTGTGACCTCCTAGCCAGGGACTATCAATCTTATTTTCAAGTACTAATTCCTTAATTTCAAATAATTTATTTGAAGTTAGTTTTTAGGTCATATGATAATGTAAAAGAAGATACATTAATAGTATATGGAAGTTAGAACTCTAACTTTTATAAATTTGAAAAATGGGGTAAGTGGACTTTGCTTTTTGATGAGAAAAATTAGGAAACGGATGCACCAATCAAGCGATTGACTATTGCTTTTTACAACTAGAAGAATTGTGTCATCATTGTTAAAAAGAAAGAATCTAATGGAAAAAAGTTAATTTTCTTTTTCTTTTTCTTTTTTTTGAATAATTCTTGGCAAGAAAATCATTAATCACATTTTTCCCACAATTTTGCTGTTTGACTTTAAGCATTTTCTACTTTGGCTTTGCCCTTCATAATTCATTTTCTTTTTGTTATTTACATAATGAACTCTAGACTTTCGGATCTCGCAAAAAAAAAACGTATTTTTTTTTTGACTTTCTCTCTTATTTGCGGAGTGAAGAAAGCAGGCTTTGCCCCAGCTACCGCTATCCTTGGGAAACCAAAAGAGCTACCTAGTATCATTTGTTAATACTTTTTATTTTTCTGTCGATATTTTTACTCTCTTTCTTAAAGTAATGTTAGTTTTTCTATACTTGAAAATATTTTTTTATTTTATTTTATAGGTCAAAGGCGAAATAGAGTTCTATTTTGTATTCAAATCTTCAAAAAAGTCAATGTCATCCCAAAATTTGACTAATTTTGTGAATTAGCATGCTTAGTTTATTTTATTCCATATGCTTTTGGTCCTTTAAAAATTCTAGCTAATTTGTTCCTCCTAGTAATTATGCACTTCTAATGGATGAAATTTTGGAACATTAATCCTTTTCTTTAATCCTTTAAACATTCTTAAAGCTATCACATCTTAAAGCCACCTTTCATAGTCTTTTGAGTTAGTTAAACCTCGAGTGATAATTGAAATTAATTAAATTATAATAAGTGTATAATTTAAGGAATTAATAATTAAGAAAGAAAGGCAAATGACATAAAAAGTGTAGAATATTATAATATTTGTTTCAAATCAGATTGACTCTTCTATTCCAAGTATTAAATCCGCTTGTTTTACCAAAAGTGAAGGTTATATGTTCTAAACTATGATAATGCAAGGACTACAAATGGACATTACATATATTCGAGGTTCAAAAGTATAGTATTCTTTTTATGCAAATAGAAGCTACGTATTTAACCCTTATGTATAGTATATTTATTCAAAATAAAATATCACGACTCGGATTTCCCATCCTCGGGAGTCGTGATGGCGCCTACTAGTGAAAGTTAGGCAAGCCAATCAACCGAAATATTTGCATTATTTCCATTTACAATCATTGCAACTTAAAACCAACAACTAAAGAACAACATAAATTAACGAGCATAATGAATGAAATTTCAGACTTAAAATATCGCTATTAAAATTTTCTTAACGAACCACCCAAGATTTAGTGTCACAGCTTCACAGAATGTCTAAGAGTACTACAAATAAGGGTCTGAAAGAAGTAACAAAATACTGTCTCTGGAACTACATAAAAGAAACAGGTAAAATAGATAGCGGGAGACGCCAAGGTATGCGGACGCCTGCAGGACTACCTTGGGTCGCCTGATAATCAAGAAGCTGGGATCCCCCTACGATCCGAAACCCGCGGTGCTGGGATCTGCACAAAAGAGTGCAGAGTGTAGTATCAGCACAACCGACCACATGTGTTGGTAAGTGCCTAGCCTAACCTCGGCGAGGTAGTGATTAGGCTAGGACCAAACTCCAAATAGACCTATACATGCAAATCGAGGTGAGGTAAAACAGAGGTTTTTAAGCTTCGGAACACTGAATTCAATCTAAAAACAAGTGATGACCCCTTTGGGTCGTCACATAAAAATTTCATGAGTTGGAGGGAGTAAAATAAAAAATAGAATAAGAAAAACAAAAAATGACATATTTTCTCTATAATGAGTTATGCTACTCGAATCCAAATTAATCGGAGTCCCAATATAAATATCGGACATAAAACAAAAGGCTAACATAATTTCGATATGAGATAGACAAAGTTCATAATAGTTCGGTAATATTTTACCAAACTTCATCATACATAGCCCCTTAACCAAAAGAAATAAAGAAACCTCAAAAGCAATTTTCTTTCTATTAAAGGGTTAGGGGCTTCTAGCTTTTGGGAATTCAACTTAAAATAAAGTTTAATTTGATTCATTTAATCATTAGTTATATCTTCCCTCACATCTTATCTTCACTAAACTCATATTACCGATTTCAAGTTCGGATAAAGATGAAAGATCGTGATAAGCTGACAGCCAACATATAAAATTAATTAATTTATAATGAATACTCACAATCGACATGATTTTGAGAAATTGTATAGTCGTATTATCTTGCGTGTAATTGAGACATATATTATAATTTAATGTTGTTTATTACACAGAGATGTAAAGTATTAATCTATTCAAAGAAAAAAGAAATGATTAATTGAGTTAAAATGTAATAACATCTAGAGTTCCTTTGCAATTTTCAAATAGTTTATGAATTTTTCTTCATTATGTCAACATCTCAGACTACTCATATATACTGGCCATACAATCCCACAAAATATGGGCTCTTGCTTTAGCTTGACAAGTAGATTATTACCAATTGAAAAAACCATAGTGAAGCTTTGTTGATGATGATGAATGCACCTACCCATCATATCTATGTATATTTGTCCCATTACTTTTCATTCTCTAAAACCCTATGAGCGTTGAGCAACGGTAAAATTGTTTCTGTTGACCTATAGGTTACGAGTTCGAGCTGTAAAAGTAGCCACTAATGCTTGCATTAGAATAGGTTATATACATCACACCCCTTGGGATGCAACCCTTCCCAGACCATTCATGACGCAAAATACTTTGTGCATCGGGCTGTTCTTTAATACCCTAGTAGCGGAGATTGTTTGTTATGGATACGATCGAACTTAATAATTTTAGTTGAAATCTTATATTTATCTTAAAAAATTCATTAAATAAAATAAGTTAGAATCCCGTAACTTAAAAGAACTAAATTTCAAACTCATAAGCTTCAAATGCTAATTCTGCCTCTCACCCAGCATAAGGGGCAGGGGCATACCCGATATAGAGGTTATGTGGTTCATTCGAACCCACAACTTTCACTCTTATCCTGTATTTTTGCCTTAAAAAATTATTAAATATGTATAAATAATAAATTTTGAACCCATTAAATTAGATGGGATGTGGTAGAATTGTGAATCCGAACTCATAAAGTTCAAATCCTGGATGCGCATGGCGAAACTAGAAACCCTTATTACGGGTTTGGTCGAATCCAGTAGCTTTTGTTCTAATACAGTATTTGTATTAAAAAATTCATCAAAATATGTACAAATACAAAATTTAAAACCCAATTATTAACACGTAAAATCTGTCGTTCTAAAATTTAGAACTCGTAAAATTAAAATCTTAGCTACGCCTCTACCCGCACCCACTGTATTCATGCACTAAATGACAATGAAGTGATGCCAAAACCCCTTATGTTTAATAGAACATGGCATCTTTTTCCTTTTCAACTTTTCAAGTTCAACAAGGAATCCTTAGAAATTACTAACTATAGAAAACAGCACAAGAAATAGGCAAAGGAAAAAAGCTACTTTTTCTCCACTAATGGTGTGGAGATTATGGCTTTGTTTAAGACTAATCAACTAAACTTTACAAACAAGCATGGATTCAACTTTATATATTAAAAAAATAAGAAAAAAGGGGGTTTGTTTCCAAGAATCACACTTATCCTTTTGGATAGATATGTAAACAGAAGACAAGCCTACGTAAGACACTTAAACCTCACATTAGTGAATAAAATACAAGTGATTATTGGGGTTCAATTAAACCATAAAGTCATTCTACAAATTGTCTTTTTAAAAGGTTAGACATATGGTGACACCAAGGTTATTAGGTACTAAAAATATGATTAAGTGGAAGTACCATTTACTCTGAGGGGAGCCTTACAGCGATGGTAAAATTGTCTTTGTGTAACATATAAGTTACGAGTTTGAACCGTAAAATCAAAACATTAGTGCTTGCACCCTTCCGGAGTGAAGGATTGTCATCCTATAGCCGAGTGTTTTTAATTTGGTTTAGAGTCGAGTGATGAAGCTCGTGATTCTGCCGTTAGTGAGAAGCAAGTAAACTCTATAGCCCTAAACTAAAGGAGCAGGTCAAGTTCGTTCAGCTTGAAGGATAAATATCAGGGTAGGTTGCCTACGTCACACCTCTTGGAGTGCGACCCTTCCTCCAACACTGTGTGAATACGGGATGCTTTGTGCACGGACTTCTTTTCTTTTAATTATTTACTCTCTCTTTTAATTTATGTGACAATGTTTGATTACGTACAAGGTTTAAAAAAAGAAATAAACAACTGTTAAAACTTGCAGTATTAAACACACATAAAATTGATGCGGCTATAAAAGCAAGTTATAAAACGTAAAATAAAAAATTTATAATTAAATTATTTTCAAATACAGTAAGATATTTCTTTTTAAATAGACTAGTTCTAAAATAGTTTCACGTGAATGAAACAGAGGTTAGTAATATTTATATACTCAAACTTCAGTTGTTGATGCTAACTCTTTTACCTTATTGTGTTCGAGGTTTTGGGATCAGAGGCCCAAACTTCTTAGGCCCATTTACCAACTAAGCCCAATAAATTTGTTCTGTGTAGAAATGATATCATGTAGTCGCTTTAAAGAACTGCTATTTAGGAATCAACCATTACGTCATGAATTTCAATTTTTAGTTCAATTTTTTTCGGGACATAATTATTCTGAATTGTCCCGAAATTAAATTTTTTAGTTTGTGCACTTCGCCCTGTTTTGTTACCCTTGGGCCTTGCTTAAAATAGAGAGAAATTAAATTCTTTGGAACAATGAAATGATTGAATTGACCCAAAGTGTGTGTACATATATATATATATATATATATATATATAAACCTTTGGGTCATTTAGAATTAATTCTTTATAGAACAATCATAAACATTAGCCCTTTTGAGTAAAAGAATTAGTATACTTACAGATCTACCCTCCATATCTAACGCTAAGCACTATAATAAGATAAAATCTGAACAGAACTCTTACAAGGCCTTAAAAGCTATAGATCTATGAAATTTAACACCAGATCTGACTCTTCCACATACAGTAGCGTTAAGAACTCGAATAACTTCTTTATGAAACCACTTGGTCTCTCGAGCCAAGGATAGGGAGCTTTTTAATCATTCAAATGTCTTACTTTTACTCACTCTCATCTAGATCTACGAGTTCTTCTTCTTCCTCCTCTTCTTTCAATTTTAAACTCAAAGAAGAGATTAGTTTCTCTGATTTGCAGCAATCAATTGACGACTGGAAAATTCCCAAACATCCCCAGTCAACAATTTACAAGTCTCAAAAATGAAGCTTGACAAGTGATTATCACATGTCTACCATTGAGCAAACTATATATATATATATATATATATATATATACTATGAATGAAATTTCATGAATTCCAGAAAAATTCATCTTTATCTTTTTTGTTTTCAAAAGACCTAATCTGATTTCTAATCTGTTGGTAAGTTTGATTTATTATATATTCTTAAAATAGATGGCTTAGTCAAATTTTTATTGAGGAAGCTTGTGGAGCAATAGGTTTACTTATGCTAGTTATGTGCTTATCAATAATAATTTTAATTAAAGGGTCATCTAAAGTGCAAACATGATATGTGAACTAGATACACATTACGAGCTCGTATCCGGTCGTAGACAAATGTAGTTAATTGGAGCAGAGTAGAAGGGCGCGTTCATTATCCATCAAATTTTGACCCGTGCACCATCTAGCTCTTGATTTTTTTTTTTATCGTGAGCGGATAATAATAAATTTAATCAAAGAAAATCCAAAATATTTACAACTATATAAAATCATGTGAATCTAAAGTAAAAACGAAAGGAAAAGTAATGTGGGACAAAGCTATCTTTCGATATTAGTTATTTTTGTAAGTCTAATGGAAGTCCGAATCTGCCTTAGAATTTACCTTCAATCATTCATCATGTGCTTTCCTAGCTTTAAAACAAGACAAATAATTGCAATAATTTTTTTTTAAAGAAATAATGGCTTCTATATTTTTTTGGTATTCCCCCAATATCGTGTATTCGTTTTGAAGCCTCGACTAATTCGTACTGCACCGCGTAAGATCAATTAAAGGGAAAGCATTAGTTTGTTGTGTTCGTGAGTTCTGCCCACCTTTTTTTACTGAAAAAGGAAAAAACATTTCTGTCAAGATTTTTCATTTTCAGAACTCGAACCCAAATTTTTTTATTATTTTTATTCACCCATAACATTTCTCAGTGGTTGATGGTTTCAATATGTATGCTCTCATTACAACTTAGCAAATAATAGCATTTCAGATTGTAAAACCTATTATAAGAGATTTGTTCTTATTTTTCTTAACCTATTTACCAAGTACATTATCATAGAGATTGACTCATATTTACTTTTTAATTGGCCTAATAATGTAAATATTTTTATACCATCAGTATATAGTAGTTAAAATTATTTCTTTAGGATGCTTTTGTGTGTTTGATATATTACAGTAAATTTCATTTGATGAAAAGTACTGTCCCAATAAGGTTTCATTCATTGGGCTTTTCATCAAAATTTGGACCTCTCATATGTATTTAGCAGTTTGCCTAAGTACCTTTCCTTTCTAATCTTGCATTAGAATTTTGTCTAGAAATGTAGTTTTGTGATCCACTATTAAGTTATCATTGATATCAAGTTATCATTTAACATTCAGAAGGAGCTACAGGGTTCAGTTTAGATTTGGCTGTTTGCAGTATGGGAGTAGATTTCTCAAAAAATCCCTAGGAACAATGAGAAAAAAAAAATCTCGATAATGAAAATTATAGGGGGTTGTATTGGCGAGATCCAACAGTGAACAGCTGCCCAAAAGAAAAGCCGCCTAGAAGTCGGAGGACCTTTAGTACTGTACTTTACTTCCAAACCAGCAACCTTCACGCCAAGCAAGACCACCCTTGTCCCTTTTCTTTCTCCATTCCGCCTCCTTCTTTGCGTTGTTCATAGAGATATTTACATGTGATTACCTACTTTAATGACCTGGTTGCGTAAATATTGACTTGCAGTTTGCGAGACAGGTCGAGAATAGATACCTTCGATACAGGTACACTTCTCAACGGACTCTCCATCGTCTTTTTATTTTTTTTATTTTGTTTAATTGGTATATGTTATAGTGTTATAGGATAATAAGATGGTTATAGATCCTTTATTTTTTCAACCTAATTGCTCTTATGACTTCGGAAAAAAAAATTCTTTATCAATATATTGTTTCTTTTACACACATCTCCATAATAGAAAATGGTAATAGTTAGGATTCATTAAATAAATCGAGAATCTACTCCTTCTCACATCAGACACTAATAAATTTTGAACGTCTAATTAGATCGGGAATCATTCAAATTAAGAATAAAAATTTTGAAAAGTTCTGAAAACAACTTAGAGAAGGCACCACCAACAAAAGGGCTTTATGGATACACGAGTAAAGCGAGCATGGAGTCTGTGCAAGAACAACACAGGCATACTTCACAAGCTGCTCTAAGAAGATGTGTTGATGAAGTTATGATTTTGCTCCCACATCCAAAAGATCAAGTGTAAGGATTTAACCCGAATAAAGTTACTTGAATATATCTAGTATTTGTATCAAATCATGACGATTAGACATGAGTTGGTTGATATTTGAAAACAAAAGTACTCATTTTGTTCCACTTTATGTGACGTAGTTGGAGTACGAGGATCAAGCTAACTATTTTTTGGTGCAAAATCGGCCATAGAATTTTTAATATTTTGAAATAAAATATATATATTAGAAACTACGTAAAATTTATATACCATATGAAGTGCAATATATTACAGTAATTTTCATTTGAAGAAAAGTATTGTCCCAATCAGTGGCGTGCGCAGGATTTTTCATAAGCAGTGTCACGATTTTACACAGTAAACAAATAATAACTAACTATAACAACATACTAAAAAAATATAATTCGAATTATTTTATAGAGCACAACTCCGGTATCTCACTAAAATGAATTTTTATTTTTTAAAATATATTCAATATAACCTCATGAAAGATAATACTAAATACTTTTTTATATATAGAACACCAAGTAATCACATAAAAACTTAACATTCATTTGATTATACAAATTGTTCTTAATTAATTTTAATGCTGATAAAAAATAACCGAATAACTTATAATACAAGTCAAATAATTTATCGTTGCATAAAACTAGTAAATGTTACTCTTGATCTATTGGTTTAGCTTAATGTTAATGCTTAAGAGTTAAGAGGTCAATGGTTCAAACCTCCACATTTTTTAAATTTCTAGACGAGGCACACGGACTAGTGACATCTTACAGGAAATTGAAGTGCCTGACATACATCGATTATTGTGAAGCAGTGTCACTTTTATTAAATTATATTCGTTTCTCCTGTTGGATTTTTATACTTATTTAGTAAAATTTTCCGACCAAGAGGTGTCATGTGACACCGATTGGGTTAAGGTAAATCCGCCCCTAACCCCAATAAGGTTTTATTCACTGGATTTTCCATCAAAATTTGGACCTCTCATATGTATCTAGTAGTTTGCATAAGCACCTTTAATTTCTAATCTTACGTCAGAATTTGTCTAATAATGAAGTTTTGTGATCCAAAAGATCAGGTGTAAGGATTTAACCCGTATAAAGTTACTTGAATATATTTAGTATTTACATCAAATCATAATGTTTAGACATGAGTTGGTTGATATTTGAAAACAAAAGTACTTATTCTGTTCCACTTTATGTGACGTAGTTAGAGTACGAGGATCAAACTGACTATTTTTCAGTATAAACTCCGACATAAAATTTTTATTTTATTTTGAAATAAAATTTACATGTTAGAAACTATGTAAAACTATACTATAAGTCAAAATAGTAGCAATTTAAAGATTATATAGGTTTAAAGTATTCCAATGTCACATGCAAGATTCATAAGAAAGACGAAATGAGTTAGAAGAAAAATCTGTGTTGTGAGTGGGAGAAAGGATCAACAGTTGTATAAAGGGGATCGAAAAGAAACAGGAGAAGAGACTTAGAAATATAGAAGAATAAACTTCTAATAGCATGTAGAGAATGCGACTTATAAAGGCTAATGCCGCTTATAATTTTTTTTAAATATGACTGAAAAAGAATATATGTGTTGAGTTGTCCCACATCGGCGGGATTTGAGGTCTTTGGTCTCCTTATATGGTCTTGGGTAATCCTCATCTCATAAGCTAGCGTTTGGGGTTGAGTTAGGCCCAAGGTCCATTTATCATATAAAACGCATGTAGTTTAGTGCAATAAAAAGCATTTGGCGAGTGTGACTTATAAATAGTTTTTGGTGAATTAGACTAATAAATTGTATTTGGTGAATGTTATAAATCGTATTTGATAAATGCGACTTATAAATAATTACAAAACTTGAGCCACTTAAATAAAATTTATTTATTAAATACAACTTGTAAATTGCATTTGATACATACTTCTATAAGTCGCATTTGACAAATACAACTAGCTGAATAGGAAAGTATCATTATGCTATAATATTAGAAGCTTGTTTGTATAGAATTGTTAAAATCATCCATAAAGGAGGAAGTAATAAGTACTAAGCTTAAATTATTTAGTCTAATATAAAGGTTAAGTGTAGAATTGTAGATAAATATTTTATTGATTTAACTTAATTAGAGTTTAATTATATACACTGACTAGATCAAAAAAATCTTTATATATCAGTAATTTTACCTGTGAAAATAGCAGGGGCTAGTAAGTTTTCGGCCTGATAATTAAAAAATAGCCAGCGTTTGTAAAGTCCTTGAAAAAATAGCCACTATTTTGTTACAACACGAAAAGTTCCAGCATAATATATTGGAGATTGGTGCATCTGTGTATGAACTTCCAACATATTATGCTGGAACTCCAGTATATTATGCTGGAACTCCAATATATTATGCTAGAAGTCCAGTTCCAACATAATATACTAGAATATCTTTTCAAATTTTGAACAGTATTTTTGTTCAGATTTATCTTTACATGAAAAGTGGCTAAATTCCTATTACTTTTAAAACTGTGACTATTTTTAATTACTACTTATACATCTGACTATTTTTAAATTTTAAATTTTACCTTTGTACATGCCTTTTTTTTTTTTAATTGGATTTATTCTTTGTAGGCCGGCTCCACCATCGTTCACGGCGATTTATGAAAGAAACAGATGGAATATCTTATATTTGAACCAAAATATGAGTAACTATGGAATAACGGTAGAGTTGTCTTAATTAGCCCACAAGTTATTGGTTCGAGTAGTAGAAACATCACTAATACTTGCATTAGAGTAATGATAAAAACTTAAGGTCCACCAAACTATATAGAGAACTGGGTTCTCTATCAGTTCCCACAGTCACAAAGAAACAAGCAAGTGACACATCAGAGTTTTACGTGGAAAACTCTCAGCTCACGGGATTAAAAACCACAACCTACACTTGTAGGATTCCAACTTCACTAACCGAGCAACTTTAGATTACAACCTATTGTAACCTAGGAATTTAAACTCTTAATCTCTCACTCACTTGTAATAACTCTATTACAAGCCTCTTTGTAATAACTCTATTACAAAACTCATAACTTGACTAACTCTAGCCAAGACAAAAACACAAGGTTTATGGTTTTACAATTAGTTTCCTACACAAATGAGTTTAGCTAAGCTAAGTAGGAATTACAAGTAAATCATTCTAACAAATGTGCAATATAACAAGGGACATATAATGACACAATGCTGGAAACTGGTCCTTCATTATGTTGTTCTTTGTTCTTGAAGCCTGGAAGTCACAGCAACTTTACAACTGTGAGCAGTTGGCTAGTACAGTCAGCAAGGGAGCTGATGTCCATCTGTTCCCTCTGTCATCTCTTTGGCTCTGATTGTTGGAATTTGTGTGTGACTTGATACTTGTTGTTCTTGAGCACTTTGAGGATGTATAATAGGTTTCCCTTCTGGTTCTCATCATTAAGTTTGATAGATCATCAAAACATAACAGAGCACATAACCTATCAAGTAGGCTGTCTATATCATACCTGCGAGAATGCAAGATGCTTTGTGCACCTGACTACCCTTTAATTTATTCACGTTTGTTTCGTAACTAAAATATACTCCTTCTATTCACTTTTACTTGTCCACTATTGACTTTGTACACCCCTTACGAAATAATAAATAAAGTGCGTAATTTACCATGATACTCATATTAATTAGTGTTAGTCTTAATGGATTTGAAAAATGATTTGGAATGAGTAATTAGTGCTAAGGGCAAAACAGAAAAAATAAATTATTTTTCTCTTAATATGCGAAAAGTGACAAGTAAAAATAATTTTTTTTTAGAATACTTGACAACTAAAGTGAACGGAGGAAGTACAAATTTTATATATAAATGACGATTATAACAAATATATATTTTAAGTTTGGAATATTACCTAATTTAATTAGTATAATAGATGAGTTGGATCAAAGTCCTAATATTTAATTTTGAAAATGGTTGCCATAGCTTGCAAACAAAATGAACGATCATGAAAACAAATCAGTAAACCAATAAGATGCACATCAATGACTACATTATTAAAATATATCCTAATTTTAGAATCTTACAAAAGTTAACATGACAAATGAATTGGATCAAAGTCCTATTTCATTTGCAAAATATTAAAATGAAAAATTCTCGAATATTAAGACGAATAATGACAAGATTATAACTATATCTTAAGTATCGAATAATACATAAATTAATAAAAATGAGTTGGATCAAATCCGATTAGATTAATTGAAAAAATTAACATAGCCTAAGAAATTGGTAAATCTTCAAAAACATCATCAAATTAGTTAGACTATAACCTCTCATTTATTTCACTACTTCGTCAATTCAAAAAATTAAATGATAATACAATCTTCGATGGATATTTTCTACCACATAAAGAAAGTCTAATTAATAGGACCACTAATAAAAAGATATTTTCTAAATTTGATTGTAAAAGCGGATTTTGGCAAATAAGAATGCATAAAGATAGTATACCATATACAGTTTTCTGCACGCCACAAGGACAATATGAGTGATTAGTTATGCCATTCGGATTAAAAAATGCACCTCAAATATTTCAAAGAAAAATGGATAATATATTTAAAGATTATGACTATATATTTGTTTATGTTGATGATGTTTTAGTTTTATCTGATAATTTTGATGAACATCTTATTCATCTTGATAAATTTACAAGCTTATGTTTAGAACATGGATTAGCACTCGCTAAAAAGAAGGCTAGTCTAATGAAAAATAAGAGAATTTTTAGGCATGATTATAGACGGAAATGGTATAAAATTGCAAAGCCATATAGTAGAAAAGATATCTGTTTTTCCTGACAAACTGATTGATAAAAAATAAGTACAAAATTTTTTAGGAATTCTTAACTATGCCTCTGATTATATTCAAAATTTGGCTGAGTTAAGAAAGCCATTTCAAGAATTATTAAAAAAGGATATGATATTTGAATTTAATGATATACTAGTAAAAAAGGTTAAGGATATTAAAGAAAAATGTAAAAATTTGCCTGTTACCAGGTAACTTCCCGTGGCGTTCCTTCAGAATACTACAGCACAGCCTAGTTTCGTTTCCTACCTCTAGGCGTAAGGGTTAAGTATGAAAGGGGAGTCTTTTCCCTTTATAAAAGAGAAGAGATTATAGTGTAAGAATATTTATGCTAAAGAAACTACTCACAAACTCTTAGTTTTTATTTATATTGGAATTTTTACAAGGGTAGAAAAGAAGACATTTTCATCGATGCCCTTTTCTTTACAGAGTGACTCCTTATATACGGAAGAGTCGGACTTCAAACTCCTTTACAATTTATTCTAATAAAAGATAAGAAAATGACATCTTACCAATCTATTCTAAAAGAAAAAAGATGCACATCAATGACTACATTATTAAAATATATCCTAATTTTAGAATCTTACAAAAGTTAACATGACAAATGAGTTGGATCAAAGTCCTATTTCATTTGCAAATATTAAAATGAAAAATTCTCGAATATTAAGACGAATATGACAAGATTATAACTATATCTTAAGTATCGAATAATACATAAATTAATACAAAAAATGAGTTGGATCAAATCCGATTAGATTAATTGAAAAAATTAACATAGTCTAAGAAATTGGTAAATCTTCAAAAACATCATCAAATTAGTTAGACTATAACCTCTTATTTATTTCACTACTTCGTCAATTTCTCAATTTCTCGCGAATGTGGTATTCATTTTTATATCTTCTTTTATCTATATAGTTAAGAAACTGCCGCTCATAACTACGAGCTATTCATCTAGCTCATGATATCGAAGACTGAAAAAATAAAATTGAATGAGTTCACTAACATTAAATTATTATAAGAAAATTAAGTAATCTGTTACTGAATGACCCCCCCCCCCCCC
>MCJB01020660.1:141104-161841 GCA_002018475.1 Nicotiana obtusifolia
GGGGGGGGGGGGGTGTGATAGAATTTTTCTTCTCCTCTTGTCTTACTGTCCTTCATTTTGCTTCTTATGGAGCACTAGCCTTGTTTTCCTTCCTTCTTCACTCTCGCACGAGTACCCACATAAAATCTCTCTCTCTCTCTCACGCATTAATAAACGTATATGTTAGAGTTTATTGCTTTTCTGCCACTTTAATAAACTTAATATGTTTCAGCGATTTGTTGTCTTTCACTCTCACAAGCGTGCACTCTCTCTCTCTCTCTCTCACATACACATATTTTGCACAAGAGAATGTCATAACTCATGTTCATGTTTTCATCAGTTCATTTGTTCTAAGACACTTTTATTGTTACCACAACCACTGCTGGTCCGAGTTGTTTGACATTATTGATTCAGGTTGAAAAAATAATATCTGTTTCTATTCACTAGGCTTCAGCAATTAGGTTTGAATTGAGAGGTGGCGAATGGAAAGAAGCGTATATGCAAATGGATGGTGAACCGTGGAAACAACCTATGAGCAAGGAATTTTCAACCTTTGTTGAAATTAAGAGAGTACCCTTTCAGTCTGTCATGATCCACGGGGAGTAGCTTAAGCAATTGGTTGTTTTTTCCCTCTTTTATTTTCTTGTTGTAGATAGTTTCTGTAGTTTTTCTTTCCGTAAATTCATGTAAATTATTATTTTTTAGCTCCCCGAGCTTCTGATCTGACCAATATATACTTTCTATATTGCGGATTCTCCAAGATAATGTTGCACCTATGTCGGATCCTTCAAAAATATATTACTTTTGGAGGATCCGAGGACGCACCCGATGATATTTTCTGAGAGTTCGAGTAACAGTTTACTCCTAAGGTCAGGCAATTGTATCAAATCTGGGTTCTGTAATTCGTGAGGTACTTACCAAACATGTTAACATTGTCAATTTTATTCATGATTTGGTTTTGTGAGAAATAGTTGAAAATTGAGGTAGCTTGAAGGTTTCCATGTTTTTAAGCACATAAACACGCCACTTAAGAAACCGGAATTTTTAAGCTCGCCCTAAGAAACTGGCGTTGTACCTTTTTACTGCTTATATCAAGTTTTTTTGCTGCAAGTTATTTATCTTCTGTATAAACTAGATTGTAGCTTGCCAAACTTTGCATAGTAATATTAAGGGATAGCCACTTTTCAGTTATGAACTGAAAAATAACCATTATCATGGAATTTCAAATTTCATAAAATAAATGGAAAATGTCATGAAGTTAGGTCATTTTCGATGACAAAAATTTAGGCGATTGGTTGCTCGGAAGCAGGCAGATGGCGTTGGTTATAGCATACAAAAATCTGAGAATGATACAAAATTTCATTTTTATGGCCCGAAAAAAATACCAAAAAACGAGAAACTGTTATGACGTAGCGATAACAATTGTTCCTCAGGACGTTTTTGATGGGCTGCAATATTGTAGGCGATTCGGGCCTGGTCACTCGGATGCATGCAGATGGCGTGGACTAACACACGAAAATCTGGGAATGGCGCGGAATTCTTATTTTATGATCCTAAAAAGCCAAATAATGAAGAACGATCATGGAGAAGCGATGACTATTGTTCCTTAGGTTGCTTTTGATGGGACGATAAAATTTTAGACGATTAGAATCAGGTCGCCGGATGCATGCAGATGGTGTGGGCTGGCACACGAAAATCTGGGAATGGTACGGAATTTCGATTTTATGGCCCTAAAACGCCAAAAAATGAGAAACGGTCATGAAGAAAAGATGACTATTGTTCCTTAGGTCATTTTTGATAGGAGGAAAAGATTTTAGACGATTAGAGTCCGATCGCCGGATGCATGCATGCAGATGGCATGGCTAGCATACAAAAATTTGAGAATTATGCGGAATTTCAGTTTTATGGCCTTAAAACGCCAAAAAATGAGGAACAGTCATGGAGAAGCGATGACTATTGTTTCTTAAGTCGTTTTTGATGGGACGACAAAATTTTAGGCGATTCGGGTCCGGTCGCCCAGATGTATGCATATGGCGTGGGCTATATAACACACGAAAAATCTATAAATGGTGAGGAATTCATGTTTTATGACCCTAAAATGCCAAAAAACGAGGAACAGTCATGGCGAAGCGATGACTATTGATCCTCAGGACGTTTTAAATGGGCCGGCAAAATTTTTGGCGATTCTAGTCCGAGCGCCCGAATGCATGCAGATGGCGTACGCTATAGCACAAGAAAATTTGGGAATAATTTTATGGCCCTAAAACGCCAAAAAATATGGAATGGTCATGGTGAAGCTATAACTATTGTCCTTAGGTCATTTTTTATGGGCCGACAAAATTTTAGGCGATTTGGGTCCAGTTGCCCGGATGAATAAAGTGGCGTGGACTATAACACACGAAAATCTAGGAATGGTACGGAATTCCTATTTTATGGTCTAAAAATGCAAAATAACGAGGAACGGCCATGGCAAAGCAATGACTATTGTTCCTAGTGTCATTTTTGACGGGCTGTCAATATTTTAGGCAATTCAAGTCCCGTCTCCTAGATGCATGCAGGTGGCATGGGCTAGCACATGAAAATCTAGGAATGGTGCGGAATTCATGTTTTATGGCCCAAAATGCTAAGAAATGAGGAACGGTCATGGCAAAGAGATGACTATTGTTCCTTAGGTCGTTTTTATGGGCGGTAAAATTTTAGGCGATTCGGGTCCGGATGCATGCAGTTGGCGTAGGCTATAGCACATGAAAATATGTGAATGGTACGAAATTCCTGTTTTATGGCCCTAAAAAGCCAAAAATGAGGAACGGTCATAGAAAAATG
Source organism: Nicotiana obtusifolia (assembly GCA_002018475.1). NCBI lineage: Eukaryota > Viridiplantae > Streptophyta > Magnoliopsida > Solanales > Solanaceae > Nicotiana > Nicotiana obtusifolia. The sequence continues at coordinate 143,907 of MCJB01020660.1, forward strand.
ATGGTTATTGTTCCTTACGTTGTTTTTGACTGGCCGAAATTTTTTTAGGCGATTCGGGTCCGATCGCCCGTATGCATGCAGATGGCGTGTGTTATAGCACATAAAAATCTGAGAATGGTGCGGAATTCTTATTTTATGGTCCTAAATCGCCAGATAACTAGGAATAGTCATGGCGAAGCAATGAATATTGTTCCTTAGGTCGTTTTTAATGGTCCGGCAAAATTTTAGGCGATTCGTGTCCAATCGACCTGATGCATACAGATGGCATGGGCTAGCACACGAAAATCTGGGAATGATGCGTAATTCCTGTTTTATAACCTTAAAACGCTAAAAAATAAGGAAGGCGAAGTGATGACTATTGTTCTTTAGTTTGTTTTTGATGTGCTGGCTTAGGAAATTGAGGTCCGGTCGCCGGATGCATGTTGACGGTGTGGGTATAGCACATGAAATCTGAGAATAGTGCGGAATTCCTATTTTATGGCCCTAAAATGCCAAAAAAGAACGGCTATGGAGAACCGATGATTTTTGTTCCTTCGGTCATTTTTGATGGGCCGATAAAATGTTAGGCGATTTGGGACCGGTCGTCCGGATGCATGTAGATGGCGTGGGCTAAAGCATACAAAAATCTGGGAATGACGCGGAATTCTTACTTTATGAACCTAAAATGCTAAAAAATGATGAACGGTCATGGCGAAGCAATGACTTTTCTTGCTTAGATCGTTTTGGACGGGTCGACAAAATGTTACGCGATACGTGTCTGGTTGCCCGGATGCATGCAGATGGCGTGGGTTATAGCACATAAAAATCTGGGAATGGTGCAGTATTCCTAATTTATGGTCCTAAAATGCAAAATAATGAGGAACAGTTATGTCGGAGCGATGGCTATTGCTCCTCAGATCGTGTTTGATGGGCAGGCAAAATTTTAGGCGATTCAGATTCAATCACCCGGATGCATGTAAATGGCGTAGGCTATAGCACACGAAAATCTAGGAATGGTGTAAGATTTTTGTTTTACGTTCGTAAAATGCTAAAAAATGTAGAACGATCATGGCAAAACAATAACTGTTATTCCTTAGGTAGTTTTTGATGGGCCGATAAAAGTTTAGGCGATTCGGGTCCGGTTGCCCGGATGCATGCAGATGGCGTGGGCTATAACCATTCCTTTGGTAGTTTCTGATAGGCCAACAATTAGGCGATTCGGGTCCGTCAGTCCGGATGTATACATATGACGTGGGCTATAGCACACGAAAATATGGGAATGATGCGGAATTCCTATTTTATTTTAGGCAATTCGAGTCTGGCCGCCTAAATGCATGCAGATTGCGGTGGTTATAGCACAGAAATCTAAAAATGATGTGGAATTCCTGTTTTATGGCCCGAATAAGCCAAAAAATGAGGAACGTTTCGCCCGGCGAAGCAATGACTATTGTTCCTTAGGTCATCTTTGATGGCCTGACAAAATTTTAGGCGATTCGGGTCTGGTCTCCCGAATGCATGCAGGTGGCGTGGGCGCACACGAAAATTTGAAAATTGTGCGAAATTTTCGTTTTATGGTCCTAAAGCGCCAAAAATGAGGAACGGTCATGGTGAAGCGATGATTATTTTTTCTTAGGTCATTTTTGATCGGTCGGCAAAGTTGTAGGCGATTCGGATCTGGTTGCCCCGATGCATGCAGATGGCCTGAGCTGTAGCACAGGAAAATTTGTGAATAGTGCGGAATCCTAATTTTATGGCCCTAAAATGACAAAAATAAGGAACACTCATGGCGAAGTGATGGCTATTGTTCCTTAGCTCATCTTTAATGGACCGGTAAAATTTCAGATAATTTGGGTTTGGTCGGCCCGATGCATGCAGATGGCATGGGCTATTGCACACGCAAATATGGGATTGGTGCGGAATTCCTATTTTATGGCCCTGAAAAACCATAAAACGAGGAATGGTCATGGCGAAGTGATGACTATTGTTCCTTAGGTTGTATTTTATGGACCGGCAAAATTTTAGGCAATTTAGGTCCGGTCGCCCGGATGCATGCATATGGCGTGGTTTATGGCTCACGAAAATCTGGTAATGGTGTTGTATTCCTATTTTATGACCGTAAAATGCCCAAAAAGGAACGGTCATACCAAAACAATGACTATTGTTCCTCAGGTCATTTTAGATAGACTAGAAAAATATTAGGTGAATCGGGTCCGGTTGCTCCGGTACATGCAGATGGCATGGGCTATAACACATGAAAATCTAGGAATAGTGCGGAATTCCTATTATATGGCCCTAAAATATCAAAAAATGAGGAACGATCATGGAGAAGCGATGAATATTGTTCCTTAGGTTATTTTTTATGGGACAACAAATAATTAGGCGATTCGGGTCCGGCCCCCCCAGTTGCAAGCATATGGCGTAGGATATAGCACACTAAAATATGAGAATTATGCGAAATTCTTGTTTATGGCCCTAAAATGCCAAAAAAGAGGAACGGTCATGGCGAAGCAATGAATATTGTTCCTAAGGTCATTTTTGATTGGCCGGCGAAATTTTAGGCGATTCAGCTCTAATCGCCTGAATCCATGCAAATGGCATGGGCTATAACATAAGAAAATTTGGAAATGGTGCGGAAGTCCTGTTTTATGGCCCTAAAACGCCAAAAAATGCTGAACGGTCATGGTGAAGCAATAATTACAGTTTCTTCGGTCGTATGTGATGGGCCAACACAATTTTAGGCGATTCGGGTCTGGTTGCCTGGATGCATGTAGATGGCGTTGGCTAGAGGACACAAAAATCTAGGAATAGTGCGGTATTCCTGTTTTATGGCCCTAAGACGCTAGAAAATGAGAAACGGTCATGGCGAAGTGATGATTATTCCTTAGGTTGTTTTTGAAGACTATTCATGTTCGGTCGCCTGAATGCATGCAGATGGCGTGGGCAGCACACGAAATCTAGGAATGATGTGGAATTACTATTTTATGGCTTTACAATGCCAAAAAACGAGGAACGGTCATGGCAAAACAATGACATACTATGATTAGATTGTTCATGATGGGCCAGCAAAATTTTAGGCGATTCGGATCTGATCGCCTGGATGCATGCAGATGGAGTGGATTATAGCACATGAAAATTAGGGCATGGTGCGGAATTCCTATATTATGGACCTAAAACTCCCAAAAATGAGGAACGGTCATGGTGAAGCGATGACTATTGTTCCTTAGGTCGATTTTGACGGGTAGACAAAATTTAGCACACAAAAATCTGAGAATGGTGCAAATTTCCCATTTTATGGGCCTAAAAAGGCAAAAAAAAACGAGAAACATTCATGACAAAGCGATTACTATTTTTCTTTAGGTCATTCTTGATAGGCTGGCCCAATTTTAGGCGATTTGGATCCGATCGCCCGGATGCATGCAGATGGCATTGGATAACACACGAAAACATGAGAATGGTGCAGAATTACTCTTTTATGGCCCTAAAACGCCAAAAATATTAGGATCAGTCATGAAGAAGAAATGAATATTGTTCCTTAAGTCATTTCCGATGGGCAGACAAATTTTTAGTTGATTCGGGTCCGGTCCCCCGGGTGCATGCAGATGGCGTGGGTTATACCATACAGAAAATCTAGGAATGGTACGAAATTCGTGTTTTATGGTCCTAAAACGCCAAAAAATGAGGAACGATCATGGCGAAGCGATGACTATTGTTTCTTAAGTCATTTTGAAAGGCCGACAAAATTGTAAGCAATTTGGGTCCGCTCATCCGGATACATGCAACTGGCGTGGGTTATAACACACGAAAATATGAGAATAGTGCAGAATTCTTATTTTATGGCCCTAAAACGCCAAAAAAGGAACAATCATGGCGAAACGATGACTATTGTTCCTAAGGTCATTTTTGATGGGCCGGCAAAATGTTAGGCGATTCGGGTCGGGTCAGCCAGACGCATGCAGATAGTGTGGGTTATAGCACACAAAAAATCTAGAAATGGTGCGAAATTTCTATTTTATGGCCCTAAAATGCCAAAAACGAGGAACAATTATAGCGAAGAGGTGACTATTGTTCCTTAGATCGTTTTGATAGGCCAGCAAAATTTTATGCGATTCGGGTCCAGCCTCCCGGATGCATGTAGATGGCGTGAGTTTTAGCACACGAAAATCCAGGAATGGTGTGGAATTCCTGTTTTATGACCCTAAAATGACAAATAATTAGGAACGTCCATGGCGAAGTGATGCCTATTGTTCCTTAGGTCGTTTTTGATGGGCCGACAAAATTTAGGCGATTCGTGTCCAGTCACCCGGATGCATGCAGATGGCGTGGGCTATAACACGCGAAAATATGAGAATAGTACGAAATTTCTATTTTATGGCCCTAAAATGCCAAAAACCATGAAAGGTCATGGCAAAGCGATGACTATTGTTCCGTAGGTCACTTTTCACGGGTCGACCCAATTTAAGGCGATTAAGGCCCGATCTACCGGATACATGCAGATGACGTGAGCTATAACATACGAAAACTTAGGAATGGTACGAAATTTTAGTTTTATGGCTCTAAAACGCTAAAAATACAAAACAATCATGGCGAAGTGATGACTGTTGTTCCTTAGGTCGTGTTTGATAGACCGACCTAATTTTAGGCAATTTGGGTCCGGTCGCCTGGATGCATACAAATGGCATGAGCTATAGCACACAAAAATATGGAAATGGTGCGGAATTCCTGTTTTATGAACCTAAAATACCAAAAAATAAGGAACGGTCACGGCGATGCAATAAATATTTTACCTTAGGTCGTGTTTGATGGGCCACATAATTTTAGACGATTCGGGTCAGGTCATCTAGATGTATGCAGATGACGTGGGCTATAACATACAAAAATCTGAGAATGGTGCGAAATTCTTGTTTTATGGCCTTAAAACGCCAATAAATGAGGAACGGTCATGGTGAAGTGATGAATATTGTTCCGTAGGTCGTTTTTAATGGGCCGACAAAAATTTAGACGATTTAGGTTAGGTAAACTGAGTGCATGTAGATGGTGTGAGCTATAACTCACGAATCTGGGAATGGTGTGGAATTACTGTTTTATAGCCCTAAAACGCCAAAAATTAGGAACGGTCATGGCGAAGCGATAACTATTGCTTCTTAGGTCATTTTTGATGGGCCAATAAAATTTTAGGCGATTCGGATCCGGTCGCCCGGATGCATGCAGATAGCAAGGGCTATAGCACACGAAAATCTTGGAATGGTGCGAAATTTCCCTAAAACGCCAAAAAATGAGGAACGATCATGAAAATGTGATGACTATTGTTCCTTAGGTAATTATTGATGGGCCGATAAAATATTAAGCAATTCGAGTTTCGTGTACGGTCGCCCGGATGCATGCAATAGCGTGGGCTATAGGATACGAAAATCTGAGAATGATGTGGAATTCCTAATTTATGGCACTAAAATGCTAGAAATCGAGGATCAGTCATGGAGAAGCAATGACTATTGTTCAGTAAATCATTTTTGATGGGCTGATAAATTTTTAGGCGATTTGGGTCCAGTCGCTCAGATGCATGCAGATGGCGCGGGTTATAGCACATAAAAATTTGGGAATAGTGCGAGATACCTGTTTTATGGCCCTAAAAAGCCAAAAATGAGGAACGGTCCTGGCGAAGCGTTGAGTATTGTTCCTTAGGTCATTTTTTATGTGCCAGCAAAATTTTAGGTGATTGGGATCCGGTCGCCCCGATGCATGTAGATGGCGGGGGCTGCAGCACACGAAAAACTAGGAATGGTGCAGAATTACTATTTTATGGCCCTAAAACACCAAAAAATGAGAAACAATTATGGCAAAATGATGACTATTGTTCCTTTGGTCGTTTTTGATGGGCCGACAAAATTTTAGGTGATTGGGATCCGGTCGCCCAGATGCATGCAGATGGCGTGGGCTATAAGACACGAAAATCTGGGAATCGTGCGAAATTCCTGTTTTATGTCAGTAAAATACCAAACAACGAGGAACGGTCATAGCAAAGTGATGACTATTGTTCCTTAGATTTTTTTTAATAGGCCAGCAAAATTTTAGACGATTGGGGTTCGGTCACCAGAATGTATGCATATGGCGGGGCTATAGCACACAAAAATCTGGAAATGGTGCGGAATTCCTATTTTATGGCCGTAAAACACCAAAAAATGAGGAATAGTCATAGTGAAGCGATGGCTATTGTTTCTTAGATCGGCCGGCAAAATTTTAGACGATTAGGGTCCGGTCGACCGGATGCATGCAGATTGCATGAGCTACCACACAAAAATATGGGAATGGTACAAAATTCCTATTTTATGGACTCAAAACGCCAAATAATGGCGAAGCGATGACTATTGTTCCTAGGTCGTTTTTTATGGGCCGATAGAATTTTAGGCGATTTGGGTCTGGTAGCCTGGATGCATGCATATGGCGTGAGCTATATAGTACATGAAATTTGGGAATGGTGCAGAATTCCCTTTTTATGGCCCTAAAAAGCCAAAAAATGAGGAGTGATCATGGCAAAGCGATTATTATTGTTCCTTAGGTCGTTTTGATTGGCCGACATAATTTTAGACGATTTGGGTCCGGTCCTCTTGATGCATGTAGATGGCGTGAGTTACATCACACGAAAAGCTGGGAATGGTGCGGATTCCTGTTTTATGACTCTAAAATGCCAAAAATGTAGAATAGTTATGGCGAAATGATGACTATTGTTTCTTAAGTGATTTTTGATAGGCCTACAAAATTTTAGGCGATTCGGATCCGATTAACCGTATACATGCAGATGGTGCGGGTTATAGCACACAAAAATTTAGGAATAATGCGAAATTCATAATTTATGGGCCTAAAATGTCAAAAAATAATGAATAATCATGGAGAAACGATAACTATTGTTCCTTAGATGATTTTTGATGGGCCGAAAAAATTTGAGGCGATTCGGGTCCTGTTGCCCGAATGAATGCAGATGGCACGGGCTATAGCACACGAAAATCTAGGAATGATACGAAATTCCTGTTTTATGTCCCTAAAACGCTAAAAAAATGAGAAACAGTCATGGAAATATAATGACTATTGTTCCTTAGGTCATTTTTGATGGACCAACAAAATATTAGGCAATTTCAGATTCGCGTCCGGTTGCACGGATGCATGCGAATAGCGTGGGTTATAGGACACGAAAATCTGGGAATGGTGCGAATTCCTGTTTTATGTCAATAAAATACTAAAAAATGAGGAACGGTCATGGAGAAGCAATGACTATTGTTCCTTAAATCATTTTTGATGGGCCGATAAATTTTTAGGCTATTCGGGTCCAGTCGCCCGAATGCCTGCAGAGGGTGTGGGTTATAGCACATAAAAATGTGGGAATAATGCAGAATTCCTACTTTATGGACCTAAAAAGCCAAAAAATGAGCAACGATCATGGCGACGATGACTATTATTCCTTAGGTCGTTTTCTATGGGCTGGCAAAATATTAGGCGGTTCGGGTCTGGTCGCCCCGATGCATGCAGATGGCGTGGATTGTAGCATACGAAAATATGAGAATGTTGTAGAATTACTTTTTTATGGCCCGAATATACCAAAAAATAAGAAACGGTTGTGGAAAAATGATGACTATTAATCCTTTGGTCGTTCTTGATGGGCCGGCAAAATTTTAGGTGATCGGGGTCCGGTCGCCCGGATGCATGCAAATGGCTAAGGCTATAGCACACGAGAATCTGGGAATTGTGCGGAATTCCGATTTTATGTCCTTTAAACGCCAAAAAAGAGGAACGGTTATAACGTAGTGATGACTATACGAATTCGCCCAGATGCATGCTGATGGCATGGGAAATAGCACACGAAAATCTGGGAATGGTACGAAATTCCTATTTTATGACCTTAAATCACCCAAAAAAGGAGAACGATCATGGCGAAGTGATGAGTATCGTTTGTCCGGTCGTTTTTGATGGGCCGATAAAATTTTAGGCTATTCATATCTGGTCGCCTTAATGCATTCCGATGGCGTGGGCTATAGCATACCAAAATTTGAGAATAGTACGAAATTCCTATTTAGTGGCCCTAAAATGCCAAAACGTAGAACGGTTGTGGAGAAGCGATAACTATTATTCCTTAGGTCATTTTTGATGGCCGACAAAATTTTGGCGATTCAGGTTCGGTCACCGAGATGCATGCATAACGCGTGGGCTAGAACGAAGACTAAATAATAAGAATCATGTGAAATTCCTGTTTTATGACCCTAAAATACTAAAAAATGAGTAACGGTAATAGAGAAGCCATGCGTATTATTCCTCAAGTTATTTTTTATCGGCCGACAAAATTTTAGGCGATCCGGGTCCGGTCACCCGTATGCATGCATTTGGCGTGGGCCGACAAACTTTTAGGCTATTGTACACGAAAATCTGGGAATAGTGCAGAATTCCTGGTTTATAGCTTTAAAATGCCAAAAAACGAGGAACAGTCATGGAAAAGCGATGGCTTTGTTCCTTAGGTAGTTTTAGATAGGCCGATAAAATTTTAGGCGATTCGGGTCCGGTCGCCCAGATGCATGCAGATGGCGTGGATATTATTAGCACACTGAAAAATCAGAAATCGTGCTTAATTCCTATTTTTATAGACCTAAAATACCAAAAATTAAGGAACGATCGTGGAGAAACAATGACTATTGTTCATTAGGCCGATTCTGATGGGCCCACAAAATAATAGGCGATTCGGGATGTTCGTCCAAATTCATGAAGATGGCGTGGACATTAGCATACGAAAAATTAGAAATCGTGTTGAATTCCTATTTTACGGACCTAAAACACCAAAAAATGAGGAACAGTCATGGAGAAGAAATCATTATTGTCATTAGGTCATTCTGATGGACCCACAAAATTTTAGGTGATTCAGGGACGATCGTCCGGATTCTTGAAGATGGCGTGAACATTAGCACATAAAAAATCAGAAATCGTGTTGAATTCCTGTTTCATGACCATAAAATGCCATGAAATGAGGAATGGTCGTGGAGAAGCAATGTCTATTTTTCATTGGGTCGTTTCTACAAAATTTTATGCGATTTTGGGTTGGTCTCTTGAATTGATGAAGATAGCATGGACATTAGCACATGAAAAATCAAAAATCGTACCGAATTCCTCTTTTATGGCCCAAAATCGGCAAAAATCGAAGAACGGTTATGGAAAACAATAATTATTGTTCATTAGGTCATTTTTTACTGGCCCATAAAATTTTAGGCGATTCGGGGCAGTCGTTAGAATCTATGAAGATGGGCTGGACATTTGCATACCAAAAAAATAAAAAATCATGCTGAATTTCCATTCATTTGGTCATTTATGATGGGCCCACAAAATTTTAGGAGATTCGCAGTTGGTCTCTTGAATTCATGAAGATGGCCTGGACATTAGCACATGTTAAATCGAAAATCGTGTTAATTTCCTGCTTTATGGCCATTAAACACCAAAAAATAAGGAACAGTCATGGAGAAACAATAACTATTATTTATTAGGTCATTTCTGATAGGCCCACAAAATTTTAGGCGATTCGGTCTTGGTCGCACGAATTCATGAAGATGGCATGGACATTTGCCACAAAAATCAGAAATTGTGCTGAATTCCAGTTTGATAGACCTAACACCAAAAAAAGAGGAACGATCATGGAGAAGCAATGACTAATGTTCATTAGGTTGTTTATGAGGGTCTCACAAAATTTTAGGCAATTTAGGATCGGACACCCGAATTCATGAACATGGTGTTGATATTAGCACACGAAAAATTAAAAATCGTACTGAATTCCTGTTTTAAAGACCTAAAACGCCAAAAAATGAGTAACGGTCATAGAGAAGCAATAACTATTGTTCATTAAGTTATTTTTGATGGGCCCAAAATTTTTTAGGTAATTCAGGACCGTTCGCTCGAATTCATGAAGATGGCGCAGACATTAAACCATGAAAATCAAAAATCAAGTTGAATTCCTATTTAGTAGTCCTAAAACGCAAAAAAAGAAAAAGAAAAGAGGAACTATAATGGAGAAGCAATCACTATTGTTCACTAGGTCGTTTATGATAGGCCCACAAAATTTTAGGCAATTCAGGGCCGATCGTCCGAATTCATAAAGATGACATGGACATTAGCACATGAAAAATCGAAAATCATGTTGAACTCCTGTTTTATGGCCTTAAAATGCCAAAAATGAGGAATGATCTTGGTAAAGCAATCAGTACTATTTATTAGGTAATTTCTGATGGGTTCCACAAAATTTTAGGCGATTCAGGGCCAGTCGTCCCATTTCATGAAGGTAGCGTGGACATTGGTACACGAGAAATTGAAAATCATATTGAATTCCAGTTTTATTGCCTTAATTCGCCAAAAAACAATAAATGTTCATGTAGAAGCAATGACTTTTGTTCATTAGACAGTTTCTAATGGTCCCACCAAATTTTAGGCGATTCGGGTGCGGTCGCCCGAGTTCATTACGATGGCGTGGATATTAGCACACGAAAAATCGAGAATTCATACTGAATTCTTGCTTTATATGACCCTAAAATACCAAAAACGAGGAACAGTCATGGAGAAGCAATGACTATTGTTCATTACGTTATTTCTGATGGTCCCAAAAATTTAGGCAATTCGGGACATGTCGCCCAAATTCATGAAGATGGCGTGGAGCACACGAAAAATAAAAAATCATGCTGAATTCCTGTTTTATGGACCTAAAATGCTAAAAACGAAGAACGACCGTAGGAAAAAAATGATTTGTCATTAGTTAGGTTTTGATGGTCTCACAAAATTTTAGATGATTCGAGGCCGGTAGCCCAAATTCATGAAAATGACGTGAACATTAGCACACGAAAAATCAGAAATCATGCTAAATTCTTGTTTTATAGTCCTAAAACACTACAAAACGAGGAACATTTATGGAGAAGAAAAAAATTTAATTTGGCTGTTTCTTATGGACCCACAAAATTTTAGGCGATTCGGAGCCGGTCGCTTGCATTTATGAAGAAATCATGAAATCGTGCTAAATTCATATTATATGGCCTTAAAACGCCAAAAAACGTGGAGTGGTCATAAAGTAGCAATGACTATTTCTCATTAGATTTTCTGATGGGCCCATTAAAATTTAGGCGATTTTGTGTCGGTCGGTCGAATTCATGAAGATGGCATGGAAATTAACACATGAAAAATCGGAAATCATGCGAAATTCCATTTATATGACCCTAAAATCCCAAAATACGAGGAACAATCATGAAGAAGCAATGAATATTATTCATTAGGTCGTTTCTGACGGGCGCATAGAATATTTGGCGATCGGGGCCGGTCGCCTGAATTCATAAAGATGGCGTGGACATTAGCACATGAAAAATAAAAAATTATACTGAATTCCTGTTTTATGGCTTTAATTTGCCAAAAGAATGATAAACAATCATGGAGAAACAGTGACTATTGTTCTTTAGGATCTTTCTGAAGGGTCCATAAAATTTTAGTCGATTCGGGATCGGTTGCCCGAATTCATACTGATGGCGTGGAATTAGCAAACGCAAAATTAGAAATCATGCCGAACTCCTGTTTTTTGGCCCTAAAACGCCAAAAAATGAGTAACGATTATGGAAAAGCAATGATTATTGTTCATTAGGCTGTTTCTTATGGTCCCAAAAAAATATAGGCGATTCAGGGCCAATCACCAGAATTCATAAAGATGTTAGCACACGAAAATTCGAAAATCGTACAAAATTTCTATTTTATGGTAAACTCCAAAAAATAAGCAATGGTTCATGGAAAAGCAATGACTATTGTTCATTACGTCGTTTCTGATGGTCCCACAAAATTTTAGGCGATTCGCGGGCGGTCGCCCGAATTCGTGAAGATTGCGTGGACTTTAGCACACACAAAAAAGGAAATCATGCGAAATTCCAATTTTATGGCCCTAATTACCAAAATATGAGGAATAGTCATGGAGAGACAATTAATACTATCTACTAGATCGTTTCTGATAGGCCCATAAAACTTTAGGAGACTTGTAGCCGGTCACCGGAATTCAAAAAGATGGCGTGACCATTAGCACACGAAAAATCAAAATTCATGCAAAATTCCCGTTTTATGGCCCTAAAATACCAAAAAATGAGGAACGATTCATGGAAAAGCAATGACTATTGGTCATTAGGTCGTTTCTGATGGTCCCACATAATTTTAGGTGATACAGGACCGGTCGTCCGAATTCATGAAGATAGCGTGGACATTAGCACACGAAAAATCAGAAATCATGCTGAATTCCTGTTTTATAGGCCTAAACGCCAAAAAATGATGAACAATCATGGATAAGCAATTACTATTGTTCATTAGGTCGTTTATGATGAGCCCACAAAATTTTAGACAATTCGGAGTTGGTCGCCCAAATTCATGAAGATGGTGTTGATATTAGTACACGAAAAATTATAAATTGTGCTGAATTCTATTTTTATGGTCCTAAAACGCCAAAAATAAGAAATGGTCATGGAGAAGCAATAAATTATTGTTCTTTAGGCCGTTTCTGATGGGCCGATAAAATTTTAGGCGATTCAGGATCGGCCACTCAAATTAATGAAGATGGCGTGGACATTAGCACACGGAAAATATCGTAATGAATTCCTATATTTTGGCCCTGAAATGCAAAAAAAAAGAAAAAAAGAAAAAAAACGAGGAACTGTACTGGAGAAGCAATAACTATTGTTCATTAAGTCATCTGATGGCTCCACCAAGGCGATTCAGAGCTGGTCGCCTGAATCATGAAGATGGCGTGGACATTAGGACACGTAAAGTTCAAAATCATGCTTAATTCTTGTTTTATGGCCCTAAAACGCCAAAAAATGAGGAACGGTCATGGAGAAGTAATGACTATTGATCATTATGTCGTTTCTAATGAGCCCACAAAATTTTAGACGAATCGGGGTCGGTCTCCCCAATTCATTATGAGGCATAATAAGTATTTCTCACAAGGCCATATCCGATAGATTAGTCGGAGTCCGTCAACCAAATTCAAGAAATTTTATGTATATAAACACATAAAAAGGACAAAATCATGAATTCCTATTTCATGACCCTGATATGGCAAAACATAACGTTAGTCATGGTGAGTATTGTTCACGAGGTCATATTTGATGAATCCACTAATTTTTAGCTCAATTGAAGTCCCTCAATCAAATTTAGAAAAATCTTCAAGTATATAAAGATACTAAAAAGGTGGACATAATCATGATTTTTGTTTTATGTCCCCAAAATACTGAAAAATTATGTTAGTCATGATAAGTATTGCTCACAAGGTCATATCTGATGGATCATTTTTAGGTCAATCGAAGTCCTTCAACCAAATTTATAAAAGTCATCATGCATATAAACCCACAAAAAATATACATAATCATTAATTGTTGTTTTATGATCTCAAAATATCAAAAAATAATGTTAGTCACAAAGAAGTGATGAGTATTAGTCACTATGGACCCATCAAATTTTAGGTCAGTTGGAGTCCGTCAACTTTTTAAGCATCGATAGGATCCAAGTCTCGTGCATATCATGAGTAAATTTCATGTGGTCGTGCATAATATCCTTATGACCCCGAAATATGACTTTTTATTTCGATTCTTTTCCTAAAAATTTAACAACCGGTGAATGCAACGTATTAGAGTTATCATCGAACTAATAGAATAGTACTAATTCAAGCATAAATGAATTATAGTTATGCATGAAATGTTGTTACCCTGACATATCTGAATGCGCTACGAAGGATATAGAAATTTTCAAGACCTAAGCAACAATCCACAAGTAAGAAAAATAATATTTCTTACAAAGCCATGAAACAAAATACATATAAAGCGTCATCAAATTATCAAGAAAACAAAAATACTGATTTAAAAAAAAAAGAATAATAGACCTGTCTACTGTTAATATTCTTATATAGATGTGATTATCTAACATAAGTAAGGTTTTATTAAGATCTAATAGTAAAAACGTTTGTTAATTTAACAATAGTAGGCAAAGCAACATAGAAGGTATTATATATGTCACATTAGGAAAATTATATAAGGTAAAATCTTAATTGATTTTAAAGTCCAAAATCAAATATTAGAACTTCCTACATAGCTCAAATTAGGAAAAATTTAGTTTAATTTTAAAGTCCTAAATATTAAAAAAAAATAATCAAATAATAATTTTATCTAATATAAACTTTATTTTAAAGAGTAAAAAGACAAATAATATTTTCTCATTGAATATACAAGAGCATTTAAAGTAACTCATAAAAATTTCGGGTAATTTCTCCTATTATTTAAGGATTTTAAATTGAATATTCAAATTAATTTGCTACCTCTAATAAAAGAACATCACAAGACAAGCATCTACATATGATTTTTAGAGAAATGATGTTCAAATTTATCTGTTTTGTAATATTGACTAATTTTCACCCTTAACCACAGGATTCGGGTTTAAGTCCTGGGAATAAATTCCTGTTGGTAGGGAGCGCTTCCCCCTTTAAATATATGCCTTATATGGTGTGAATCCAAACTAGTCGACAGATGCGGAGATTGAATTTAAAATTTATGGGTTCGAAATTTTAAATATTTGAAGTTACTGGATTCTAACTAATAATTTATACATATTTAATGAATTTTTTAAGACAAATATATGATTTGCACCAAAACTACTAGATTCGACCGAACTCGTAAATTCTATTCTCCATTCGCCTTTGCTAGTCGATGCTCAAATACAAGTACCAAATACCGAACTAGAAGTAAAAATAAAAAAACAACATTTGACTATATGTTTGACTTAAATCAGCCCAAATTAAGATAGGAGTTGGTGATTTAATCATACTACAAACGAAGGTGGTGGGTCAAGCAATTCCTCAATCAATACCAATCCTAAAATATAAATCAGGATAACTTTTTTTTTTAAATTTTTTTTTTATAATAATTATCTTGTTCCTTTTAATATTAATTTGACTTATCATAGTGGTGTCTACTTCATTCTCATTAGTATTTCTCTAGTGCTTTCAAGAAGAGTCCGCTGAATGCATACTAAAGCCAACTCTGAAAAATAATGCTATCTATCTGTTTCCTACTCTGTCCCGTCCCGTCTCGTCCTAATATGTTGTCGTGTTTGACTAGGTACGAAATTTAAAAAAATAATTTTTAAAACTTATAAATTAAGACAAAGCATAAACATTTATGGTTAATATAATATTTCATTAGAGGTAGAATAAAAGTTTAAGTTACATTATTTTTAAATTTTGGGACAGATTAAAAAGAAATGTAAGCCACATAAATTAGGATGAAAGAAGTAATATATATGTGTCTCACTTTTTTATTGAGATTATTAAAATGTTTGACCATAGTTTTCTGATAATAATATTGTTTGACACATCATAATATTGTTAAAGTATTGTTTGAAGATATATTAATTTAACTTACTATAAAATTAGTAGTAGTAGCAGTAGCAACAACAACTATAATAAATGTTAAAATATTTGAAAAGATAGTTTGACGAGATATACGAAGTATTATTTTAATTTTAAGTCCTTTTCTTTTTGCAGCAAAAACATATTTTTTTTTAAATTTAAAATTTAATAAATATTTGCATGTGCAAAAGTTATAAATGTTCTTTAGATTTTTCAATCATATTTGCTTGTGCTCGTGCTCCAACTCGATAGAAACATTTTATATATTATATTACTTACAAAATATTCTTTTTAGTGATATGGTCCTTTTATTGGAGATTCATTTATGACATATTATATATTATATATTCATAAAAATTAATATCAGAAATCAATCGATATATAGAACAAATAAGATCTTTGTAGAATTTTCTTTTATTTTAATTGTAATTGATTGTAGGAAATTATTTATTGTTAAATTATGAAACTTTTAGAATATGACAAATTATATAATGTAAACGCGTGAACTTTAGATTGATTTGTTATCATATATATTGTTCAATGTACTCTATTTATAATAAAATAAAGTACTAATGCTTAATAAAGAAATAATATATTATAACATTTTGTTGTACAATGCTAATCATGTGGTCTGGTGGTATACTTACGTATCCATCATTCTAGATTAAAAAAATGTAGAAAGAAGTGTAATAGATTTACTATTTGAATTCGATGGGTTCGACTTTTAAAGATTTTAATATTTAATTTATTATATTTTTGAAATTATAAATTTTATTTAATAAATAGTAAAATTTTAGTAATTTTTATACACATATATATTTAAATTTTATGGTGAAAATATTAGGTTCAATTAAACCCGTGCATCCTATCCTGAAAAAGAGTATTAGAAAATTTGACATATTAAAATATACAAATGGCCCAAAATGTTTTTTCCTTTTTCTTGTGGTCCTTATGTTCTCAAGGGGATGATTGGCCCTTAAGAGTGGATTTATAAGCTTTAAGTGAAGCTTAGTGTGGAATAATTGAGCCTAATCTTTAATTTATTGCAAGAATTTTATATAAAAAATTAAATAATTAAAAGGCCTTGGCTAATGGTCAGCAGGTGCTCTTCTGCCATTTCCCCATCTTTTAGGGGAAAGGAAGAATACTAATAGCTAACGTTACATGATCTATCCATCTAAAAGACTAAATTTGAACGTCTACCACCACCACTAGGTACGGCGGTTAAAGGCAGATTTAGGATTTCTAGAATTTGTGTGCATCATTAAAAAAAATAAAAATATACGTGTATATATATATATATATATATATATATCGTATGAAGTTCACCATTAAATTTAAACGTCCACCTCAGTGCTTGGCACCTGTTTTGAAATTCGACTAATCCGAATTTTCAAAGAAAAGTTTAATTTGGTGGTAAACTGCAGAGGCAAAATTAGAATTTCTAAAATATTGGTACACCATTAAAGAAACGAAAAGAAAATATTAAGTGGGAATTGATCCTTATTCCTTTGGATAAATAACTTAGTATTTCAGTCAAATGCATCATTCAGTATTTGTGAAACATGAATACCAACAAATAATATTGTACTATTTCTTATAAACTATCTAATTTAGCGAAGAGGTCATGAGTTTATGTCCCATAAACTACCCTATAATTTCGCCCGTATGATAAAGTACTTCCTACATACTATTCCCAAAGGTTGATTCTGAAACTTCTAGTTAAGCATAAAAGGGTAATTATTACCCTCACACTACCAAAACTCTCACCATAAAAGAAATAAATTTAAACTTCCGAATGGATCAATGTATTGATCTTTGCTAACAAAACAAAGTATAATTAGGCAACTTTGTCGGCAAATTGGCTAATCAACAATACCCCACCAAAAATTAAATAAAGAAAGAAAGAATAGTGTAGTAAAAGAAACTCACAAAGTGAAAGTCCTTAAAAGCAAAGCACCCATAAAAATTCATATATGATAACTACAAGCACTAGCAACTCCACCATCAAAAAAAGAAACCATTCTATCAACTTGGCCAACATTTCTATTCTTCAAAAACCCTCCAAAATTTTCCACTAAAACCTAAAACAAAAACACAAAAGCCTCTTCATATTCTTTATATCATGTGGAGTATATTGGTAACAATGAGGCAAAACTTACAAAATATGGGAAAAAGTCCAAGAGTTGGAGATGAAAATATGATAAATATTAGAGTTGATCAAACTGCAGGAGGAAGATCATCAAGGCAGAATTGGCATGGTTTTTCGATCATTTGTGGCGTTTTACGCGCACCTCTTTACTTGTTTTCGTGCTTAAATCATCCGCGGATTAATGGAACAGATGGAGTTTGGGTTTCTGGAGATTTTTCGCAAGTTTCTGAAATGAATCATCTTATGGTTAGTGATAGTATGAGGTATGCAATTTTAATGTGAAAAAAGAAAATGGTGAGGAAATGAAATGAAGACTTTTGTTATATATAGTAAGGACTATGAGTATGAGCACTCTTTTTTTTTTTTTTTTTTTA
>MCJB01020660.1:162960-184736 GCA_002018475.1 Nicotiana obtusifolia
ATATATATATATATATATATATATATATATATATATATATATATATATATATATAATGCATGTTATTTTTAGACAAAATAGATATAGAGACACTTAAAGTTGGCCGCAAATGTCTATCTTACACTCCAATTTGCTCAATAATTAAGTAGACACTTCAACTTGGTACAAATGTGTATCGTGAACACCCCCGTTTGATAAGCTTAGAGCGTGAGTTAGAATTACATATGACATAGAAAAGTGATAAATAAAAAAGTAACACGTGTAATTTTTGCAAAAAAAGAAAAAGAAAAAGACATTTAATTTAAAAAGAAAAATAAAAACGGTTGAAGATCCTATTTACCATCTCCTTCACCACCCACCCTCTTTCTTCTTCTCCACAAATTTCCACCAAATCATATAACCCTCATTTCAATTTAATTTCACTTCCATTATTTTTAGAAAATTCATCATTTGCTTCAATAATTCATCGAAATATTGCATCGTCATCTAATTACTCGTCGCCATTCTCGTTTCCATACTACAAAACGTAAATCGATGGTGGTGACAATTCTAACAATACAGGAAAGGCTTTACAGCGCTTGCACTTGCAAACTAGGGTTAAGGCCTTGTATAGATTCATGGAAACATTGGCAACGTTTTGATGGGCTGCTTAGTCTAATTTGATCGGATGTTAGAACTGAAAACGATAATGCTTCTTCTATTCGCATATTCTCTATTTTCATGACTGTCATAAAAATAGATCCTTCATACTCTTACTAAAGTACACTGAATACCAACCCAATCTCGAAAGTTCCGTGGACAACTGGCATCCTAACATTATTTAGAATTATGGGTTATTGAATAGTGTATTTGGTGTTGTTCTTGTTGGGGTGATAGCGTGAGGGTGGTGATGAATTTGTGAAGGAAGCGAAAGAGTGATAGTGGCTATGTCTTAATTGGAGATGAAGAAATTGGGCCCCACATGAAAAAAAATAATTTTTAAGAGCTTTCACGCACCCAAAGTTGTGTGAAAATCAAACACTTTGCCTTGTCAACTCGAGGTGTCCACGAGATACATATGTGCCAAGTTGAAGTGTCTACTTGATCATTGAGTAAGTTGGAGTATGAGATAGACATCTGAGGCCAACTTTAAGTGTCGCTTTATGTATTTTGCCTTATTTTTAATACATCAAACCAAAAAATCGATAAGAAATAATCTCATCATAACTAATTACACCATAACTAATCCTAGTATTACTAATTTTAGCATTACCAATACATCCTATTTAGTACTATTCTTATATATCCTTACCAAACGACTCCTAAGTGATGTGTTACCTCTTGTACAATGGCCAACTTGATTATTATATGATGTGACATATCTATCAATTTCCTTTATTGCTTAATTAAGAAAAAAAGATAATGGTAAGCTCCTCATTATATGACCCTTAATTTTTTCCTTTCATCTCAATATGAAGTTTAAATAATTATGGAATTGATGCAATATAAAACGCGGAAACAAGAAAACAAAGGATAGAAGCAAGATGTTCTATGAATTATCAAGACAACAAGTAGGAACTAGTCTACTTACCTTCTTGATGAAATCAAGGAGTACTTATGCTATACGAACGACCCTCAAGATAACGATGATCTTGCAAATTGTTCGATCAAACAAGGAACAAGTTCAATTTTGAATCACATCACAACACGATTCTTGGGAGCAATGTTGTTACCGTTTTTTTATTGAAAATAATGTAAAAAAAGGGTATCAAAATAATAAGCTTAAACGTGTCATGATTAAGTTGACCTGCATCAAGAATACTCAGATAAGATCAAGCTAATAATAATATTTAACAAGCACTGATAAATGGAAGACTCAGATACTTAAGATATGATACACTCAATTTTGGAAACCCAAACAAATTGCGACATGTAATTGGCTGAAAAATGGATATATACTTCCACTTTTGGTACTTGATATTATACTTCCATTAGGTTCCATATGCATTTATGCTTTTTGTATAATGACTGAGTTGACCTTAACATGTGATTCATAATTTTTGGAGTGAGTTGATAATGTACCACTTTCTTTAAAAAGAGAAACTAAAATTTAAACTTCATCGGTACAACCTTCAACTTCATCATATTGAACTAATTATATTTTTAAATTTATTAATTTAAATATAATATTTATTGTAATTGTATGAGATTTTATACATATAGAGAAGGATGTAGCACACAGGTGAGGTTCAGCTAAAGCCAATACTTTCGACGAGGAGTATATACTTATTATATATAAAAATTCATTAAGATTTCAGTAATTAATAGGTCTGAACCCATAATTTTAAACATACAATGATTAATGCTAAAAAAAACTTAAATATTGAACTTATAAAATTTATATCTTAAATTCGCCTTTGTACACATAAGCTTATATTCAGTATAAAAAATACCGAATCCAGATGAACCCGATACTAAAAAACTACATCCGCTCTGCTTGCTTCTCCAAGAGAGAACATTCATTTTTAACATTTGGGTGGTCCTAAAATTCCTTTTTTCTTTTTCACTCAAAATGCGATGCTTTATGTTCCACTATTACTAACTTTTATGAAAAAAAGGGAGAGTGTTACTATCACACATGGGAATATGAGTATTACTTCAAACACAGTATTGATATATACGAGTAGAGACGAATTCAGGATTTAAACTCTATATGTTCAATTTTTAAGGTTTTTGATCCGGCCCCTCTAAATTCGGAGACAAGTTGTCTATCATATTATTTGCTTATTTTAATGGAAACTCTTTTTTTTTTTTTTTTGCTTTTATGTTGTAAGATAGATTCTTTTATTTCACACTTGCAATATACTTGTACGATGACAAACTAGTAAATATAGATTATGAATAGCTTTGAGAAGTCTTTATTTTAAAGATTTGAAAAATCCAATTCAATAATTCATACTAGGTCGATTTTACTCGAATCCTGGACCAGAACCACACGTGCAAGTTTCCCTGCATGTGGCTCGTCCGTGATAACTTCTTCGGATTTGCGTGAACTAGCGGACCTCTCTCCATTGCATAGATTTTACACGACTGATTCTTTATTTAAAATTATTTAAGAAATATAACATCAGTTTTTATTTCAATTGGGCTAAATAAGACCAAGATCACGTTGGCCCAATTAGATGACAAGAGGATCAGGATTGGCCTGGATTCCTTCTTTTAATGGGCTTGCGCTAGATGGGCTTGCCCACGTTAGGGGCCCCGGATCGATCTCTCTCTATTTTGTGTCCAGCCTAGGCCCAATAAGGACTTGTGCCTAGACTTCTTTAAGCATAAAAATTGCCAAAATATGACACTTTAGGGGGGGTCTTTAACTTTTAACCGCTGCTTGCCCCATGGGTAGAACTTCAAGGTAAAAACTTAAAAGTATTGTCCGCGAGGTGCAGCACTTGTTAAACTTGAAATGAAGCAAGCGGAGACAATATCTATTCGAATAAGGAGATGAAACAACAATAATAGCAGCTCCGTCTAAATCCCAAGCAAGTTAAGGTATATGAATTCTTAATGTCTATGTTTTTTCTGTAGAGGATTCATAATAAATTATCTAATTGTACGTTGTGTGCCAGTATACCACAACTCTCCTTCCGTTCGAGCTTGGGACCTCAATGTTGAACAAACTCATATGTTCACCCCCCCGCCCCCCACTCTTTCTCATGCCTATTTGTTCACCCGAGATGCAGAACCCTTTATTTTATTTTTTTAATGAATAAATAGAGCCATGATACATCCGAAATATTGTAAAGATAAATAGACTCTTTTCGTCTTCTTTTCGATGTCTGCATGATATACTATGTTAATGTTTTGAAAAAAGGATGTTCGCCTTTTATAACAAAACAGACCTTTTAAAAGCCTCTCACAATGGACTCGACACTAATGAGGCGGGATTAGTCATCTTCTAGCTTATTCTGCTAGAACAATAGTGATTTCCATGCTACTAAGCTAATAAGATCAGGAGAAAAAATTCTTAAAGAATATTCATTTTATTTGAAAAGTAATTAAGGAGTTCAGTCTAATATAGTAATTTTGGTCAAATTTATATTTGTCTTTAAAACAATAATAAATATATACAAATTATTAATTTAAAACCTAATAATTAAAACAAATAAAAATCGCAAACCTATAAGCTTCATATCCTAATTCGTCTCTGTCAAAAGCTTAGCGTCGGAGTATATCAACAAAAAAGCCCCAATTCACAATAGTGGCGCTGGGGCTTTTTGTTTGGTGAATAATATTAGATTATAGAAAGTAATATTTGATCACACTTAAAATAGGTGAAATACAAGCTGGATTATGCATTTATTTCCTCTAAACTCGAAAAATTACTCTAACAAAATATAACACACACTTCTAATTGTCTATTATCGAATAATTCAATAACCAAGAAATCACAGCTAAAAACAGATAACACTTAGTATTCGATGTGAATTTAAACATACATATTTTAATTTTTTAAATAAAATATACAAATTTGAAATTTATATGAATAATACTACATTAATCAATGCTTAGAACTATTTAACAATCATTTGAGAAAATTGCAGTCGAAAAGATATCGTTTGACTCTTTAAATAGTAGCACTTCAGGTAGTAAAATGGGATAGAGGTAATACAATAAAGTAAAATCGTTAGTTTTTTGCAAAGACATAAATAAAAATAAAAAGTGGGAATAAGGTTGATGGTGACGTTTATCCACTAAAGATAGTTTGACAGGCATAAGCCAGCAAAGCCAGGGTGTACGGAGGAAAGCATTTGAGCAATAGTAACGTTGTCTCCGTATAATTTATATGTTATGGGTTCAAGCCGTGAAAGCAGTCACTAATTCTTGCATTAAGGTAGGTTATTTATATCACACATTGGGGTCCGGTCCTTCCCCGGACCGAAGGGAAGCATTAGAGCAACGGTAAAGTTGTCTTTGTATGACCTATAGCTCACGGGTTCGAGCCGTGAAAGCAGCCACTAATGCTTGCAATAAGGTAAGCTATTTATATCACACTCCTTGGGGTCCGGTCTTTCCCCGGGCCGAAGGGAAGCATTAGAGCAACGGTAAAGTTGTCACCGTATAACCTATAGTTCACGGGTTCGAGCTGTGGAAGCAGCCACTAATGCTTGCATTAGGGCGTAGGCTTTCTATATAACACCCCTTGGGGTGCGGTCCTTCCCCGGACCGAAGGGGAGCATTGGAGCAACGGTAAAGTTGTCTCTATGTGATCTGTAGGTAACGAGTTCGAGCCGCGAAAACAACCACTAATGTTTGCATTAAGGTGTAGGCGATCTACATCATACCCCTTGAGGTGCGGTCCTTCTTCGGCCCCTGCGTAAATATAAAATATTTTGTACACCGAACTGCCCTTTAAAATAACATAGCAACCATAAAGAATTACGGTGAAATAGTAAAAATTTCTTCATTCTTAAATCCCCCTTGAATAGGAGCACCTAAAACCTCCCATAGATGAGCTCTCTATAGAACCAATTCGGATTTGAGATAGCTTTTAGTACCATCCTAATTAATGGTTTACTTAGGATGTGAGGCTCAGTGCTGTATTGTCTATGCTTTATATGTCTAGTCTTAAGCATGGGATCGAGGGGGGAGGGGGGTTGTTAAAGCATGCTTGCATTACTGTTGCATTTGTATAGCATGTTAATTATCACGTTTATTAGGTTACAAATTTAGAAATGGAGCTTTGGTGAAACAGTAAAATTGTTTCAGTATGACTTATAGGTCATAGATTCGAGCCGTAAAAGCAATCAATAATGCTTGTATTAGGGTAGACTGTCGACATTACATCCTTTTCCGACGTGAATACGGAATACTTTCATGCACTGAGTTACCCTTAATTAGATTCCAAACTGCAAATTAAAGTTTATCACATAAAAATCTTATACTAACTAAATCGGTTATGCGTAGATTTTTACTGTCAGTGCATAGTTGGAGAGACATATAAAAATATGTGTGATTGAGCACCTTGAATGAGTTCAAGGTACGCGTAGTATTATTTTTCATGTTAACTGCAATAGTCTCTTATAGTTCGATCCTTTTTCGAATCCTGTCCATAACGAGAACTTGATGCATCGAGCCACCTTTTTTACCTGATATCTAGTACTTGCTGATCTAACAAATCTGAAATCGCGTTTGAGGCCCATTAAAGGGAGAATTGCTTCCTACTGTAAAGCAAAAAACAGAATGGCACTCGATCTCCACATCCACATATAACTGAGAAGATAAGATTATTAAGATTGCATGTTGGGCACTTTTTTGTCAACAATAAAAAGCTCATCACAAGTCCATAATATATTGCAGTGAAGTTATTTTAGTGGCTTTATTTTGGTGCCAAACTTAGGGCTAAATGCCAAACAAGTTGCACTAAATTCTGATGGACATGTTACAAAAAAATCATACCATCTGACAAACAAACAAAGAAATAAAAAATAAATGAAGTACAAAAGCTAAAGTAATAATTCAATCATACAATAGTTTGATATATGTTTTAGGGTTCGATTAAATTCGAATTTATACCGGAAAGTCTCATATTGATAATTACTTTCTAATAAAGATAACGTTATATCCAAAAATTACTTTTAAATAAGAACAATTATCCGATTAAAGGCTAACCCACGCACAGAGAAGGAAGAAGCTATCTCAATATCCTTCACAAAGATGACATTTATCTTTCCCATGACTACTTAGTGTGTTTCAATAACCGTGTGGGAGAGAAGGAAGAGGGCTCTTTACCAGTATCATATTCGGGAGAATGAAAGCATTAGTGAGAAGATCTTCTGTTCGATCTGCTTTGAGAATCGAGATCATTAATTAAGGATGTAGGAGTAATTACCTGAGACCTAGTTAATTAAGCTAGGATATGGATATCAGGTTTAAGTAAAGTATTAGCTAATATCTTAAATATCAAAAGTCATTGATTAAGGTTCAGAGATACAACATGATTTTTAAGGTTTATGCTCAAGTTTTAAAGCTTTCAAAAGGTAATCATAGTATCTTTTTTTTCCATTATTTTTCCACTTTGGATTAATAATTATGTTAACATTTTTTATTACCTAGGCATGTAACAAGATTTATCATGTCACCCAATTGTATTTTCACTAAAATATATTAAAATTGACAGAATATCATCACCTGGCTTTTGGTCAATGGAAAGGCCACGGTTTTTGTAAATTCTAGTCTTTATTTCATAGAAAAAATTGTTTTAGGGCAAAAGTTACAGTTGTTTAGGAAAAAAGTGTAACTATATCTTTTTATAGTTTAAGTAACACTTTTTGGGTGTAGTTCAAAGATCTAATATATGATACTCCATTTTGGTAAAAAAATGAAAAAAAAAATTCTCACTTACGTATAAAAAAGATACGTAAGTGGGTTAAAAACTTTAAGGTTTGGGTTCAAATTTCAGCAGAGACAAAAATATTAGGTGATTTTTTTTCATTTGTTCGTACCTTAAGACGCAAAATTATCATATACATATGCTGATGGAAAGTAGCAGATACCTCGTAGAATTAATCGAGGTACATGTTGAATTGTCCCACATCGGTGGGATTTGAGATCTTTGGTCTCCTTATATGGTCTTGAGCAATCCTCATCTCATAAGCTAGCTTTTGGGGTTGAGTTAGGTCCAAAGTCCATTTATCATGATATCAGAGCCAGGTTCATCCAATTACTGTTACGATGTTGGGCCCCTATTTATGTTGTCCACGCTCCAGAGTGCAGGCCTGGACGTGAGGGGGTGTGTTGAGTTGTCCCACATCGGTGGGATTTGAGGTCTTTAGTTTGTCTTGAGCAATCCTCATCTCATAAGCTAGTTTTTGGGGTTGAGTTAGACCCAAAGTCCATTTATCAGTACACATAAACTATCTCGGACACCGTGGTAAACAAAATGCATATATACTAAAATCACGAGCATATACATGATACCCCGTATTTGTAGAAAATAAAAAATACAAATTCTCACTTACTTACATGATAAAAATGTATTTCTAATCTTTTCCTTTGCCCTTCGATATTGAAGAGATGACAACTTCATCGATTTGCAATTGAGTGTTAAAAGTACCTCTATTTATAGACGTCTGCGATGTGGTTTTTATTGTTTTATTTTTTTTATATCTTAGTTAATATTTTTATTTTTATTTACTTCTATCATTTTCTCAACCATTTTTAATTTGTTAATTAAGAAGAGATATGAAAGGGACCGGGCCGATCAAGACCACTTTTCCTTAATGGGCCTACCCTTGTCATATTTTTAAAAAAATATCAAACTTAAGCTTTAGTTATAGCTCAAATTTAAAACTATAATTCAACATTTTAAGAAGACTTGTATGTGAATACTTTGAGTGACCTGATAGTGTTAAAAAAAAAAGAATGAATTTTTCATTTGATATTCGGTATCGCATTGGAGCCTAAATAAATTTGAATTCGCGCCGGGAAGTCCCATATTGGGGGTAAAGCGCTTCCTAACAAAGGTAACTCTATATCCAGGTTTTGAACCCGAGACCTCTGATTAAGGATGAAGGAATACTTATCACCCCTCACAATCCTTGTTGGTGTATAAAAAAAATTTGTAAGGCCGATCACGACCACTCTGCTGTCTTTATTTCCCTCTTTCAGCTTTTTAACTTCAGAGTTCTTTTTATTTTAAGTTTCATATCTGATGTTCAATTCCCATGTTAGAGCCCTGACTGATTCGGATTTGCGCGGCATAAGACCAATTTAAGGGAAAGCATTCATTATCAATTTCTTTTTTATTATCAGAGCCCAAATTCGGAATATCTGATTAAGGCTAGAACAATCTTATTGATCTCATCACAATATTTTGTAGTAGTTCAGAATTATATTTGGTTGTCAAGTAATTAAAGAAAGGAAAAAAAAATACACTTTCTAATAAAATAAAGCAAACCATGTGGGAAAGAAAAAAGAAATGAAGATTATTCCTTTTAATTGTTTAGTTTTTTGGGGAAATTTATCATTTTATGCGTTTGTCTGAACAGAAAGTGACTCTAATTGTTGTCGTTCTTAACCAAAATTGTAATAGAGAGAACTAATATATGGAAATTAAAGCTGTTGAATTAATTTTCTTTGATAAGGTATTTTACGCAATATTAATTTTCTGAAAATTTCTTCTTTTTAAAACCTTATTATTTCCCACATTCATGTTAACCAAACATAAAGAGAATTAGTATAAATGTTTTCTTAATTTCATAGGTGTTATGTTTGATTTTATTAAGTATTTCTTTTTCTTCTTTGCCAATCGGGCTTCCCATAACCCAAAAAAAAAAATGTAATAGAGAAAGGGAAATAAACACACACACACACACACACAAGAATACAAAAATAATAATATATTCAAGATAATTTTACAAGTAGGGTATGGGACCATAGTGTGTATGCAGACCTTATCCTCATAGCCTGTGAAGGTAGAGAGGTTGATTCCGATAGACTCTCGACTTAAGGAAAACATAATCACAACAGTATTGAAAAAGAAATGCAATAGTAAAGAAGCCATAAAAAGAAGCAGCGACATCTGTAAGACAATAAGGTAATCGAAGCAAAAGAAACAACATATATAATAATAAAATACATAAATTGGTCGGGTTGATTTTGTTGACTCCGTCAATCAAATGGATTAGGAGGATAAAGTATCGATCTCCTTTATCCTTAATTAAAGACTCGAGTTCAAGTCTGGTATAGAATTTACTTTGATAAGGTATTTTACCCTCTTAGAGTGAGTTTTTCCAACACGAATTCCGATTAGTCAAGTCCCGAATGCGAACAAGAAACAAAAAAAAGGAGAAAGTATTGTCATAAAGAGTAGTCATTATCACTTTTAATGTGAAGATTAGCCAAAAAACAACCAAATGTCCCTTTCTAATTGAAAAATTGAATGAACCAAGTGATTAAGCACAACAACAAGTACTCAAAATAGATTCAGTTACGTGCCTAAAATTTTCTGTTTTAATTTATCTTATTTAGGAATAAAGTGTCTCAAACTTTTTATGGTTTGACAGAGAAACTCATGGCAACTTTTGTACCAAATGTAGTTTGTTTAATGAGAATTATATCGTGGAATTTGGAAATTGGAACATGCATTAGCCTTCTAGGAGAAATAATAAAATGAAGAAGATTGAGTGTTTATTTATATATTTTTTGTTTTATTTAATATTTAGGGTTTAGGATTTAAGGTTTAGGGTAAAGTTGTCTCTGTGTGACGTATGAGTTACGGACAGAGGCAGAGCTAGAATTTGAAGATTGTGGGTTCTGAACTAGACACCGAACCCATAACATGTTTTAGTTATTGGGGTTCGCCATTATATATTAATACAAATTTAATAAATTTTCCAAATACAAATACAGAGTCTATGCGAAAGTTATTGGGTTCGACCGAACACGTAAAAAATACCCTACATCCGCCCTTAGTCACGGATTCGAACTGTGAAAGTAACCACTAATACTTATATCAGAATAGAATATTTACATCACACCTTTTATATGATATGGCTCTTTCTCGAACTGTATGAATATGAATTATCTTGTACATCGAACCGTCCTTTTATTTAGTATTTGTCTGTTAGTATTTTATGTATTGAGTTGTTTGTTTCAGAGAGTTTTTTTTTATTTGGTTCTCAGCATAAAATGAATATAATTCAAAAGTCTTATTAGAAGTAGTAAATAATAACTAGACACCTGAACCAAAACATTATCCATATTTATCTTATCTAATAATGTTGCACTCTTACTCCTATAGCACTTTTGATTAAAATAAAAAAATTAATTAATTAGTGTGCATCCTTAGTCAGCACACAACAATAATTATTATCAAATATTATTAGTGTTTATCCTTAGTGAACGCACAACAATTATGTTATATAATGTAACCATACAAAAGTATAGGAAACTAACTTTATGTTAGGCATTTCCTATATTTGTGCCAATAGATTCCAACATTATCCCATACACTTGAACTAGCTAGGTGGCTTGCTTAATTATTGTGATATAATATAAATAGAGAATTAATTAAAATATAATCACTATTAAGAAGAGGAGCTTTGGAGAAGAGGCAGAGTCAGGAATTAAATCTTGTGGGTTCGAGATTGTAATTTCTTTAAGTTATTGAGTTCTAAATTAATAATTTATGCATATTCAATGAGTTTTTTTAAAATTAATATAGGGTTTGAACAAAAGCTACTGTTCGGCCGAACCCGTATCCTATACTCTGGCTCCACCCTTGCTTTGGAGCAACGGTGAAGTTGTCTCCATCTAACTTATAGATCAAGGATTTGAGTTGTGAAATCAGCCATCGACACTTGCATCAGGGCAGGCTGCCTACATCACTTTCCCTTGAAATGCGGCCCTTCTCGACACCTACATAAACACAAAATACTTCGTGCATCGATTAATCCTATAATCACTATTATCCAAATCCCTTACCACTTCAAAGCCATAATCTGTTAAAATTCTGTGTACACCATGAATAGTTTATATCTTAGCAGAATACAATGTGCTTGTATTATATGATATTCTGTGGATTTCCCCTACATTTTTAGTCCATTAAAGCACCTTTAGCATTCTTAATACTTTAATTAATAATGATTAATTTAATCACACTCCTATTGTCGACTTGTAATTGCATAGAAAGAAAAGTTGTTTGAGAAATGAGAGCAGTAGAAAATCAATTATTGTTTGTGGTGGCTAACATGGGTATCAGATTAGTTAAACAACCAATATAATTATGCAAAATATTAGAAATTAAGTTAGTGGAAATCCCACCTCAACTAAAGAATATATTAATTATTTTCTTAGTGACATCAATTCATGTCTAATAAATCTATCCAACTAATTAATCTTCCAATATTTTAAGACTATCTATTTTTTTATTATTAATTAGGAAGACATAGGATTCCAATATTTTTTTTATTATAATTTGACCTTTTCTTTCTCTAATAATCTTTATTTAGTTAGTTACTAAAATGAATCTTTTTATTCGTTTCATTTTGGTATTATTCTACGTATTTATTATCTAAAAATTATCTGAGTATGATTATTTATTGATGGATACTAAAAACCTATTTAATTAATTGGAAGTGACCAAACCAGATGCTGCTACCAGCTAAACATGCAATTCACATTTAGATAAGGAGTTAAACATTAGATTCTTGTATGCAATTATTTTAGTTTTAAGAATTATGAGAATCTAATACTAAGTGGAAATTAATGCAATCTTATCATATCTTTATTCAACTTTTTATTCATAAATAATCTTGTAAATGTATCATTAGATCATTTAATAAGTACATTATTTATCATCTCAGTCTATGGTGGTGTCAGCCTTCTTACGAGTAGTTTGGTTCATGGGATAAGGTGGGATATTCTGATTTAAAATTTACAATGAAATTTCTTATATTTGATTTAAGGTATTAATTAAAATCAGTATAAAATTATACTACTATCTTGGATTAAATTATTTCATCTTCTAGGTGGAATAACTAATATCAGAATTGTTATCCTTAGGATAAGTCACCACGCTTGTCTCTTTTTGTGACGTCCATGAAGAAGGGTGGCCGACGAGGACGGATTAAAAAGAAGAATTAACAGGTTTTTAGACTGACATGCTTTTTAAGAAGGAATAAACATAACATTTTAGGTGAATATCGTATTGAAATGTGAGAGGAAAATAAAAAAATTTATAAGCTGGCATAATATAAATTCACATTATACGCACGCTTATAAGACTCGATGATGAAAATATCCCAAGAAACAAATTATTAAGAATTGTTAGACCGAAACAAATAATACGTGTCATGGGCTTAACTGTCATTCTACTATAACAAGCATAGCAGTTATAGTAGTAGCTACAACCTTACAATAACAATAATATTATTAATTATTATCTCATGAATATAATATGGATCAACTTGTACTTTAGTTGTTTAATCAACTATTGTGAGTGGGATTTGGTTTTGGATTAGGACGTCACTTACATAGAAAAAAAAGTTAATTTAACCTATTTGTAGTAAAAAAAATAGAAAGTTAAATAAACTAAATGATTAATTTCATACTTTGTTTTATAGAAAAATTAAAATATTAAATAATTGAATTTCACATCCTCACGTTGGTTATATTTATTGTATTAACAATATCCAATTGTCCTTGCCGTGTACGTCCATTTTCAATGGAAGCTGACGATGAAAGGGGCCATTTTTTGGTGGGACCTATATTAGTCATTTTACACTAGTGAACATCTATAGCTTTAGCTTTGGTCCTACTCTATCAATTAGTGTCCAATTGCTTTTGCTTTTTGTGTTATTTTCATCATATTTCCTTGTTTTTATTGTTTGTAAATTTAGAAAGGAGAACCATGAAATAATCGGTAAGTTGTCTTCGTGTGTCCTCACATGTTCTAGTCATAAATAAGATATTGACCTTTGAATTACATCCGTTAATTAAGGAGCGGTTTTTTCCAGACCTTGCATGAACATTGGATGCGTTCTAGTCGTAAATAAGATATTGACCTTTGAATTACATCCGTTAATTAAGGAGCGGTTTTTTCCAGACCTTGCATGAATATTGAATGTTTGCGCGTTGGACGGCCCTATTTTATTTGTAAATTTAACCTATGATTAAAAATATCCTTTTTATTTTTAATAAACAAATCTATTACACAAGTAAGAGGGAAGAGGTAAAATGAGAATAGAAGAATTGACTCGACACTTAGTGTGCGAAAGACTCTCATTGACACCACTAGACTGTAAGTTTTAATTGGTACGGTTATAAATACTTGAACTTTCTATTGTTCTTTTTTTCCGCCGATAATAGTTGAGTATTTTTCGTTTCTAGATTAAAGAAATTAAGTTTAAGTTACACGTTGGTTCAATATCTGGTTTAACGATCTTAGAGACAATTACGTTGATAATAGATTGCAAAAAATAATTAGTTCCGTGACAAATTAATTATTTGAATAAAAAGTAAACCAGAGCTTTAGTTTCCCATCTAATACTATTCATCAAATAATATTTCAATAATTTGTATATTTAAGAGCTAGTGTAAGATATTCTGTCAAAAAGTAAAAATAGAAGGTACATAATTGACAGAGGATTAAAGAAAAGGTGACAAATGGGACTCTTTTTAATCATTTGGGGCAAAAATGAAATTGGCAATTACTAGTAATGCGATAATAAAGATAGACAGGGGTGGCAGGCCAAGCATATAGTAGTGGCGGGGTCTTTTCAGTAGACCCCTCTAAAGTTTTTTGGGACCCATTTTCCACCCCCCAAACTTATGATGAATACTCCTAAAGTCATCCAACTTGATAAAATTATATTGAAATCTTACTGTAATCTTCCAAGATTTGAAATGTTTCTTATGAAAATTTTCTTGTTACCTCTTGAGCATTATAGAAAAAATTGCATGTCTTTATTTTGGTCTCTATATAATGAAAAAACATAGAAAAATCCAAATATTTTGTTACTGAGTACGTCGGAGGAAAATATCGTCAAGGGATATAATAGAATAAGCGTAACACTTCCAAGATTAACTAGAAGTCTCAAACTCACACCGGAAATTGAATAAATTTCTTGTAAAAAAAGATTTTTATTAATAAGCCTTATGCGATATGAGTCTAGATTAATCGGATTCGTATGTTACTAATACGATTAAAAGAAAGAGTGGGAGGAAGGGAAACCCCACTTCCCCTTTGCTTTTTTTTTTTCTTCTATGTTTCTTTCAAGTGCATTTTGCTTTTATGATGTATTTATTTACAAACTATTTTGAGAACTTTTAATTGACGTGGAGGATACGTTTATCGTATACTAGTTGAATTCTTAATAACAATAATATATGGAGATTTGTTTGAATCCATTATTATGGTACTATTTTGTGCATTTAATAGGCGTTTGAAAAATATTTGACTTGAAAATGAAAAAGAAAACCTAATATAATTTGTTGGACAGAAATTTCACTTGAAAAATGGTGAAAATTAAACATTAGTGAGTGAAAACTAGTGTTTAATTTAAAATGCACTTTCAAACTAGTATTTCATTGTTTTATTTTGATTTCAATTACTGAAAGCTCAATATTTACATATTATTTCAATGTTGATGTATTTAACCTCGATGTAGCCAAGCTTACTGCTAGCCTATCGGCTAGAGCCAAGCTTCGACCGCGACTGCTAGCTCGTCGCTTCTGACCGCCTTATTCCGTCACCCGAGATTCAAGTCAGCACCGGCAAAGATCTCTTGATTCCTCGCGGCCGAGCCGGCTTGGAAGCAAGCTACCTCTTACCTATCTCACCTCCTTCCTTCAGCTGGGTGAGCCTTCGCTTTTTGGATCGTCTTCTACCCAATGCGGTACTCCCCTGTTTTTTGGTTCCCATTGGGTTTACCTTGTTCATAGTTCAACCCGAAAATGCGATCTTATGCTATACTCCAGTGATCTCTTTCCTACCGAGACACGCAAACTCCCATCAATAAGTGAAGTATTCCTTTCCTCATAGTACATATTTACTCATGTTAACACTAAACTAATACATGTCAAACATTTGTCTTTCATACACAAGTTCACCATTAATTATATTTACTTTAAATTTGAGCACGAATAACTATTTAATCTGACAAAAATAGAAAAAAATAATAGAAACGAAAATGTCGTGAGAATTCCACTTTCCAAGACAACAAATACATCAGCTTAGAAACCGTTTGATGTCTTTCAAGAACTGTTACACATTGTGTCATGAAACTGTCTCAACAGCTATTTTCATCAAGTAACATTTTCCCCCCTCACCCCAACCCCACCCCCACACTCACCAAATCTTGTTCTCATCCCTAATATAGCCTAACACAATTAAAACAATATGACCTAAGACTTTGTTCCCAAATTCAAGGGGTATTATTCATTCGTCGAAAAGTTATATTGTGTAGGTCGATAAAAATTTTAGTTTCATCGCTGGTATATTTAGGTTTAGATAAGAAGAATATGGTGTGTTTTTAAACTCATATTTGTGTAGAATATGGTGCATTTTCAAACTCGGATTTGTGTAGAATATGACTATATGATTGATAGGTCAATTTCATTCTTTTCTTTTTCTTTTCATAGTAAGAGTATATTTTTATTAGAGAATTTTTGGGGATAACTACCCTCTTCAAATCTCCAGCTGCCAAAAGCCTGATAGGTGGGTTGCAGAGTTAACCCTATGGAAAATTGTCTGTTCCATTTGTATTGTTTCATAAAGAAAAGAATTTTTAGAGAAAATGAAAAGTTAGTAAGTTAGAGTTGTAGCTTTCAACCAAAAAGTATTGCTTTTATTTTTTTAGTGAATATGATGTTCATACTAAAGCTTGCAGTCTGATGATATCGATGGAAATTGCGTAAAGCTTAGCAATACTATATCTTTTCCTTCCAAGAAATTGCAGAAATATAATATTTTTTCGGGTGGTTATTAATATTTGACTTCACTTGTATTTGGAGCAGACAAGTTTAAAGGTTAAAAATTTTGCCCATTAGACAAGCGAGAGACAACTTTTGTTAAATTTAAAGTTTTTGCCCGTAAGGCTAGTGAAGATAAAAATTCAAGATCATCAACTTTGAGGGTTGTTTGTGTACTTCACCCTCTTTCTTCCCCTACTCAGATGTAGGCCCAATGTAATAGAATTTTTTAAATATTTAGTATAATGTTCTTTAATGAGATAATGTTTATTTTAATCGTTACTATTAATTAAGATCAATCTTAATCAATAACCTATTTCACCATCAACAGAAACGGTTGGATGGATGAGATCCTTCCATCTTTAACCAAAAGGTCTTGAATTCGAATTTTGGGAATGAAAAAGTTCCTTGTAAAAAATACTTTTCCCTTAATAATCTCTACGCGATGCGAATGTAAATTAATCTAGTTAGTAAATTTCAGATACCAAATGGTTTATAAGAAGAAAAAAAATAAACCTCACCAATTCACCTCCGAATTTGAATGCGATTAGTTTCGACGGACCAGTCAAATTAAATTTGTATTTTGCCACCCGACTTTGCCTCATAATTTTCCAATTTTTCACATATTAATTGGGGTCATTTCAGAAAGCAAAAAAAAATAAAAAAAATATGGGGTCATTTCTAACTTGTCTTTTACAAATATTTAACAAGTTCTCAACCAATTATACCCCTAACCCCTTCCCTACCCCCTAATTCTACTAGCAAAAAAGGTGTACAAATAGTTGGTGTTAATTGTGAAGCAACATTACCTAATGATTCAGCATTTTTAGCCTTATCTTAAAAGAACAAATGATGAGCCTAACGAAACTCTTTTATACACAACGTATGAAAAATATCTATTCCTAATTATTGTGAAAATAAAAAAATAGAAATAATTTTATTTAAAGTCTAAGAATTGATTAAATTTGAATAAATTAACCCTTTTAAAACCAAAAAAAATGAGCCTCATTGACCACATATTATTAAAGGCCTTTTTCTTTTTCACGTAAAACATACTCTCTCTATCACGAAAAGAATAATACATTTATTGTTTTGGAGAGCAAAGAAGTTTTTAACGATATTTTCGAAAAACGATTATATAATTTTAGCTATAATAATTATAATTTATAACATCTTATATAATTTCTGTGTTGGGCTAAAACGGTCAAAAGATATTCTTCACACGATGCGATATTGTTCACTTTTGGGCCAAGCTAGCACGATTTTTCCTAAAAAAGCTAACACCTTTAAGAGTTCCCTACATCTTA
This sequence comes from Nicotiana obtusifolia, assembly GCA_002018475.1. NCBI lineage: Eukaryota > Viridiplantae > Streptophyta > Magnoliopsida > Solanales > Solanaceae > Nicotiana > Nicotiana obtusifolia. Next base: position 180,720 of record MCJB01020660.1, read on the forward strand.
TATGTAGGCTCCGATCCCAAACTTTTCAACTACCAATGTGAGACTTTGTTCGCACACCCAACAATCTCCCTCGTACTAAGTTTCACGTGGACTGCTACCACAATTTACAGGGCTTTCCCTCGAACTAAGTTCCATGTGATCCATTTCCACGGTCTATGGGTCAATTTCCAAGATTCACTGTGTGTGACCCACATTGTTAGAGTATTATGACAACTCAAGCCCGGCATCTAGCTTCTTCTTGTGTGTGCACAGTCCCGCACCATCACTTTGTTATTTACATACTCGTCCCGCCGAACCAGTTCTGATATCAGTTGTTAGGCTAAAACGGCCCAAAGATACTCTTCACATGGTGCGATATTGTCTGCTTTGCCAAGCTCGCACCGTTTTTTCTCAAAAAACCGCACACCATGAAGAGATCCATATACCTTATGTAGGCTTCCAATCTTTTCAGTTACCAACGCGGGGCTTTATTCGCACACTCAATATTCTAAATATAAATTAAATCTAGAAAAGGTTAAGAATTGATATTTGAATTTATATTGAAAACATAAATATTTGACCACTAGTGCTTCGTCCAGCCATTAATTCTTTTTTGGGACAAGGGATTACATTATTTATTCTCGAGTAACTAAGTTTTTATTTATTTACTTCTAAAGTTCCTACAAGTACAATAATATTTTCCTTAGTATTTTAATGGGGCCTATGGTCAAGGTCACCCTGGCACTGCATACAATCAGCACTTAGCTAAAAGACATCCAAATCATGGGTTTTTCTGTACGTTTTTTTTTTCATATCCCACTGGCAAATCTAAGGCCTATTCTTTGTGCTTGGTGTTCAATATTCGTATTGAAGTCCATTAAATTTAATTTCGTCCCGAAAAATTTTACATTAAAAACTTAAAATATCTAATTAAGAATGAAGAAATACTTATCACACTACTATAACCCTTGTCGGAAGCAAATCTAAGGCTTTATTAATAGTTAATCATGTCAATTGATCACTACATTCTTTGGTTTATATATAAAACTAAAAAAAAAAATATTTGGTAATTAAACAAAATGAGTTTTGTATTAAAGATAATATTATATAGTCTGAAATGACTACCATTTAACGATTAAATTCAACGATTGTGTGATCAACTTATCTAAATAATTTAAACCATTAGAAAAAAATATTTAGTTATATTTTTAATATATTTAACCTACAAATAAAGTCAAATACCCTAAAACCCCCTTTTGTCAATATAAAGGGCAATTTAGTTTAGTGAAATTTTATAGACATCTAATAATTTAAGTACGTAACTAACAAAAAGTTAATAATTTAGGACTATTTTAAGGTATTAAATCTCAAATAAAAGAAGTTCTCTTATACAAATTCTTTCTCCTAAAACATAAAAAAATTAAAAGATGATTGGGACCCTATTAACTCATCCACAATCAACTTTCTTTCTTTCTTTTGAGTGCTTCCCACTGTATATATAGATGTCCCCCTTAAAAAGAAAAAACATAAATAAATGAACATAACAACGTAGCCCCCACTTCTCATGCAATGACGACACAATTCACTCAAAAAAATTAAAATCAAAACAAATAATTAAATCCACTCTTTTCATCTCTATATATAACCTCCTACCTTTACTCATCCTCTTCATTCCATTCTCTCTTTCTTCCTCCTCCTCCATCACCACCACCACCGTTACGAAAAAAAAAAAAAAAAAAAAAAAAGAGCCTCCGCAAAACATTTTAAATTTAGTAAATTTTCGTTATACAATAAAGTTTGATTTTGAAGCGACTAAACTAGACGTACGTCCAAATTTCGGCATTACAAATTATTTCGACCTGAAACAAGAAGATTATCTATCAGATGACGAATTTAGAGGCAAGTTCTTCTGCTATCTCTCCGGTGGGGCCGCCACGATCACCGTGGCACTCACCGGTACCGTATTTATTCGGCGGATTAGCAGCTATGTTAGGACTTATTGCATTTGCTTTATTAATATTAGCATGTTCTTATTGGAGACTTTCAGGGTACCTTGAAAATAATGAAGGTGAAAATGAAGATGATCTTGAAGCTGGAGAAGGGAATAATAATGGTAATGGATCTGATGTTAAGGATGCAGCACCAGTTTTTGAAGAGAAATTTTTGGTTATTATGGCTGGAGAAATGAATCCAACTTTTATTGCTACACCTATGTCTAGTAGGGTTTCATCTTTTGGTAGTAGTACTAGCAGTTGTACTACGAGCAGTGAGAGTGGTACGGAGAAATCGGAGGGAGAAGAGGAGGGAGAGAAGAAACAAGAAAATAGGGTTTCGAGTTTGAGTTCGGAAAATGAAGAAAGTGCTCCTGACATGGAACGCTAGGCCGCTTAACGAACTTACGCGATGCAAATCTGAATTAATCGAGCTTGATGAATTCTATGTAAGTGATGGACATGAGGTGGAAATGGAGAGCATGGAAAGCATGGTGAGCCACGCCAGCTCAAATTAGGTCCCTTAATTTAAAGAAGAAGAAAAAAAAAAAAAAGAAAAATTAATTTGCTTTATATAAATTTTGGATTTTTCTTTTTTTTCTATGGGTATGGAAGTGCTAGGAATATTTGGAATTGGGAGGTGGTTTTGAAAAAAGTAGAGGTAGATATAACTTCTTTTGTTTTTCCTTAATTTTCTTGGAAATTCCGGAAATGTATATATTTTTTGGAGAATGAATGGGAAAACTTTATTTTGGTAATTTTAGGAAGATTTTAATTAGTTTAAAAATCAATATATAATTTGGATTAAAATTATTGGGTTTGGTCGAACCCGTAATCAAAAGATTGTTTCCGCCCCAGTACAATATTATGATTTACTTATTTTCTTCGTTGAAGGTGTGATACCCTTTTTAGCAATGCTACTTTCTTGCTTTAATAATATTTTTATTTTTAACTACCTTTAATTAAATTTATAGAATTTCTCTAACTTCTAGATAGAGTATAAAATAAAGTGGAAGAAAATGAAAGTATTATTATTCAGTAAAGAATGCCTTATTTTGTGAACATATTCTTTTTTCCATATACCTAAGTACCTTTATGTAGAGATTCTAGTTTTAATATGTATTGCATCTATTTATCATTATCTTCTCATATATATGGTGTGAATCACCCACCTTAAAAATCGTTAGGTAGACATTGAATGAGATGTATCTTGATGTTGTCCTAAGAACTGAGATCCCAACCCTGAAATGCCCGAATATCATGATATATATATATATATATATATATATATATATCACCAAGGACATAATCTATTAGTCAATATAGTGGGTGAAGAATCTTGATTTTTCAAGTTTAAATTTTAACGGGGATGAAATATTAGGTGATTTTTTCGGATATTCTTAAGCTTCAATGAACAAATTTATCTGACACGTGTATTGATGAGCGATAGCAGCAGAGGCGAATCTATGCTCTGAGTGGAGAGAGGTTATTAGACCCCGTTAACTTCGATAAAATTTTTAGCTATATATGTTAAAAACGATTAAAAACGATTAAATTGCTTGGAACCCTTAAGATCAAAAGTCTGATGGACGCAATGGTTGAATAATCTGTTCATGTGTCCTTGATCCTTCAAATCCTGAGTTCGCAGATAGCAAATATTTGATAAAATAATTGAGATGCGTGCAAGCTGCGAACACTATTATTTGTTTATCAATCTTTTATATTACTATTTTATCTATCTCATAGGACAAAAAATCGTATAACTAAAAGAAAATTTATACTAAGCCATAAAACTCGATCAGGTGGTCCAGTGGTTTAGCTTTAAGCTTTTAACGAAGGGAGTAGTTCAGAAATTCACATGAAAAATCAGACCGCTAAGCTTTTTAACCTGAAACTGAAGGAAACAACAAGAATTTCATGCATTAATTTCTTGTACTGTAGTTGTAAGTCACGTGACACTTGTATGGACACGTGTACCACATTACACTTTGGGTTACCCATATTCAACACCCTACCCCCATCATGAGTCATCTATTGGCGGGGGGGG
>MCJB01020660.1:192775-225123 GCA_002018475.1 Nicotiana obtusifolia
GTCTCTTACTTCGTATGGCTGCTGCGTTATTAGTTGTTGCTTTGCTGCTGGAATGTCTTTAAAATATGATTGAAGCCCATTTGTTCAAAGATGGCTGATAATAAGTATTAATCCATTAGTTGCCTTGAAATCTGGTCAGTGTTTAAAAGGGATAGGAGTGATAAACTCTGCCACAATCTGATGCAATCCTTATTTCTGTAATTACCTAAGGAATTTGCATTCATGTTTGTCAAGTTGATTTGATGACTAGTCACTGTGTTGATATTCTGAAAGCAGTGTCGTTTCAAGATACAATTACAGTTGTGATTTTAAAGGGTTACACTTGCAATTAAACTATGTTGATTGATTCATAGCCGTTGTAGAAATAGTTCCAGCAGTGTAAACTTTGAAACATATTCCCTTTTATGAAAGTATTGATCCAGATTAGTTCGTTTATAACTATTGACATGGGTTAGTGCTGATACTGCAAAAGGTTCTAATTGGCTATCTTTGAAAGTTATTTCCAAATTCCTTCCAGTACGGCCATGGTTAAGTTTGTAAACGCATTTATAGTAGGCTTGATCCACTATGTGTTTAAGGCTAATTGGGCTAATTATTATATATGTAGCGGGAATAGCTCTTAAAATTAGTTAGGTGAGCCACATAACCGACTACAACCACTAATAGCCCTCTTAAATAATTTAATGCAGGGCTAGAACGAATAAGCTTTCAAATTTTAGTAATAGTTCCCGAAACTCGATTAATTGTGTTGCCACTATGGGTACGGTCCCCGTGACATAATGACAATACGAACTTCGGGGGTGCCTTTTAGGTGACCCGATTTAATAATTTAAATAGTAGAGCCCTTTAAATTAATTTGAGGCGTGCCATGCCAAACAAATCTACAGATACATGGCCCTCATTACTTGAACATTTAGAAAAGTCGAGGTGCGCTATTTAGCAAAATTCATGGCCCTCGAAAAGTTAAAAACGCGTAGCTGCTTTAGGCGCGTTATTTTAATAATTGAATTTCCTAAATTCGGGTGCGCATTTATGTGACCCAAATCCAAAATCCCGATGTTTAATTAAAAGATGTTACAAATTACGGGTGCATTTATGTGACGTGATTCGTGACATATTTTGATTAACATTGCAATTCTCCAATAATTTTTAAAAGGCGGAAAAGCGGAATAAAGTGAAATGCACTATAGGGTAATAACAGGTATTTAAAATAAGATAATAAGCCGATATAACAATAAAGCGACCGTGTTAAAACCACGGAACCCAAGGGTGCCTGACACCTTCCCGCGGGTTAACAGAATTCCTTACTTAGAATTTCTGGTTCGCAGACTTCTTTATGAGAGTCAAACTTTTCCTCGATCTGGGATACCGGTGACTTGGAACACCAATTTAAATTTCCAAGTGGCGACTCTGAAAATAATTCAATAATCCCATTTCGATTAAATGTCACTTTAATTGGAAAAACTCATTTTTATACATTTTCCTTCCCGGGGAAGTGTACGAAAAGAGGTGTGACACTCACAATCAGACCCTCGACCTCACTCAGTCAATAATCTCTCTAGTCTCTCGAGCTCACAATGCTCATGCTAAGCAGCCCTAATAAATTATACGAGGTTTGACAATATACGATAACAGAGACTGATATATGATATATAATGATGAATGCGACTGAGTACATAACTGAAATTAAGCAAATAACTCAATAGCAAAGAACAACCACTATGGGTCCCAATAATACCAGCATATAGCCTAATACATGATTTCTAGCATCAATTACATCTCAGGTGCTCTAACACATAGAGTACAATAAAAATATACAGAGAAGATAGCTACACAGTTTCATGTAATCGATTAAATCACAATTTACACGGTGCACGCCCACACGCCCGTCATGAAGCATGTGCGTCACCTCAACATCTATCACATAACACGTAATTAGAGATTTCATACCCTTAGCACAAAGTTTAGAAGTGTCTTACCTCGAACAGGCCAAATCCAATGCCGAGCAAGCCACCCGATGCTCCAAAATGCCATCACGCGCGTACCGACCTCTGAACGGCTTGAAACTAGCCAAAAGCAACTCAAATACATCAAAAAAGCTAAAGGAAACAAACCCAATCGATAAAAGTCGAATCTTTAATCAAAAATCCAAAATCATCCAAAAGTCAAACTTGGGCCCGCGCCTCGGAACCTAACGAACTTATAAAACTCGAGAACCCATTCATTTACGAGTCCAACCATACTAGTTTGACTCAAATCCGACTCCAAGTCGACATTCAAAACTCATAAATTAACTCTATAAAGTTTAGGAAAAAACCCCCAATTTCTCTTTAAAATTCACAATCCAATTACCAAAAATGAAGATAGATTCATGAAATATAACCAAAATCGAGTAAAGAACACTTACCCCAATCTATATGGTGAAAATCGCCTCAAAATTTCCCAAATTCGAACTCCCTAATATGACCAAATGAATAAACCCTCGATATTAAATATTTTTGCCCAGTGGTTCTGCCTCGTTTCGTTTTCAAATGATCCTAAAACTCGCTTTTGGTGCATCCAATGAATTCCTTGTGAAATTTCAGTCAAGTTAGGCGTTTGAATCACTCTATTTGGCCTTATAATAAAGGAGATATGTTGGTTTCAATATTAAAAATAGTGCAGATTTTTAAATACGAATTCAGTGGCAATTTCGTAACTACTCTGAAACAATCTAGCAATCCAATTCTTAGTAAAATGATCATAAATTCCTCATACGATGTCGAAACTTGATGATTTCAGTTGTTATAGTTCTAAAATTACGATATGGATCTAATGCTTCAATAAAAATAGAAATTGGAGCTCATTTGGTTAATGTGGTACCATTTATGCTTGAAGAAAGGACGTCGAAACATCAAAAACGAGTGCAACACAACCCAAACCTATCCGAAACTCACCCCAGCCCCTCGGGATCCCGTCCGAACATACCAACAAGTCCCATAACATAACATGGACTTACTCGAGGCTTCAAATCACGCATAACAATATCGAAATAACTAATCGCACCTCAAATTAAACTTAATGAACTTTTGATTCTTTCAACTTTCAAAACTCGTGTCGAACCTTATCAAATCAACTCGGAATGAACTCAAATTTTACAAACAAGTCCCAAATAACATAATGAAGCTATTCCAATCCCCAGAATCACAATTGGATCCCAATATCATCAAAGTCATTTCTCGGTCAAACTTATGAGCATTCCAAACTTTCAAATTTTTAACTTTTGCCAAATAGTGCTGATACCTTCTAGAAATATCCAAATGTAAATCCGGGCATACGCCCAAGTCCAAAATTACCATTCAGACCTAATGGAACTATCAAAACTCCGCTCCGGGGTTAAATTCTCGAAAGTCAAACTTGGTCAACTCTTCCAACTTGAAGCTTCAATCATGAAATTCGTTCTCCCAAATCGATTTCGATTAACTCAAAAACCAAAACCGACGATTCACACAAGTCATAATACATCATACGAAGCTACTCATGCTCTCAAACTACCGAGCGAAGTACAAATGCTCAAAACTATCGGTCGGATCGTTACAGCGCTAGGTATGATCTCAATCAAAGGACATCACCATATTAATTGCATAACCAATATCTAGGACACTTCTCAACTACGTACATTATTTAGCCCATAGAGAATAAGATGTGGGTCTATCGGAAACGACCTCTCTGCCTTTATAGGGTAGGGGTAAGTGATGTTGGGCATATTTCTATATGTTTTAATGTTACTTTATCCATATTCTAATCGCTTTTTGATTCTATGTAGTGCTTAAAATGCCCAACATGTGTTAATTATTGGTTTTATGACTAATTGACTTGTGTGTGATGAATTAGGATGGTTGAAGTGAAAAAATATGAAGAAAAGATGCTCCCTCTATAGGAGACGGAGAAGAAGGTGGATGTGTCGCATCCAGCCTTCGAAAAAAGGCTAGTTGGTTCATCCTTAGCAGTGAAGTCAGGAGAAGGCATCCACCTTAGTATCCGCATCTGGGCGCAACAAGGATGAGGGAACATAGGGTGGACGCGAAGCATTCACCCCAACATCCGATGCTGAGAAGTTCAAGCTGAGTCATACGCGAAACATCAACCCTAGCATCAATCCCTGAAGCTGATTCGGAATAGGAAAATGAAAACTTTGGACCACGGCTTTTGTATGCAATATATAAGCCAAAAACGCCTCTTTTAGGTGATCTAACACATAGAGAAGCAGAAAAAAGCCATCACAGAATTTGAAAACCACGGAATTTGTCTTGAGTTCTTACTTTTTCCTTCTTTTATTAATTCGTATGTATTCGTGAGAGTTATTTGAGATTGTTACCATGACTATGCGTGGCTAAACTCATTCATACTGAGGCTATGGGTGCTACATGAATGTTGACGCTTGAAGTTTAAATTGACGAGTTTGATTTTATCATATTCGGTTGTTTATTTAGTCTTATTCTTAATTATTTTGCTGTGTAGCTAATAGTGAAATACTATCTACGATTCTAGAGTTGAACTCGAAAGTGGGAATTCTAGATTGCATATAGGATTATATAGAGAAAGTTCTTGAATCCGGGCATCGGGGAACAGATTCACAATTAGAATAGAAATATACCTAATTGTCTTGCTTGGTTGAATTCCAGGAAGTATAAATGCATTCTTGTTAGTCTTAATTTCATAGACATATAAGCATTAAGTTAACTTGAATAGGCGAGTAAAAACTCGACAGATTCTTATGAGTAACATTAACCCTGTCAATCAACAAACTAGATAAATCAATTAGTCAGTTTAAGTCGAGAATGCAACAAGATTGTTAGCTAGCCTATGACCCTGGAATATTTTCTCCTACTGATTTTTCCGAAATTACCTGCGTGTTTTAGTTGATCTCTAATTTATATAATTACTTGATAGTTTCTTTGTTTGTTAATCAATTACCTACACATTTTGAAAAAAATCTCTTGAATAGATAAGTTGTTTGAGTTTGAATCAGTCAAAAGTTAACCATAAGTCTCCTCACTACTTTATTACTTGATGACCACGTACACTTGCGTGTGTATTTGGTCGCAACAGTAAAGCTGCGTACACACTACTCTCCCCAGACCCCACGTATGGGATTAAGCTGGGTTTGTTGTTGTTGTTGTTGTTTTTGAGAACAATATGTGGTCATGTTTCTTATTTCAATTGAAGAGAGGTCTTCATTAGTTTTATGCTAGGGTGGAGCTAGTCTTAGTTCTAATAACTTAATAACTTAAAATGATTAAAATCCCGAACCTATAAACTTTAAGTCTTAATTCTACCTCTGTTTTTATGCTATATCTGTTTGCTTACCTATGAACAGTTCAAAGCATGTTAATGAAATAGCAATCTTTACAGCAACATCCACTAGAGTCCTAGTCAAACATCCTTTTAATAGTGATCTGTACTTTAGAACTACAACTCAAACCCAGAACCCTTTCTTCTTCCTCATCTTCTCCTTTATTTTCCTTCGTAAAACAAATAAGCATATGTAAAACAATAATTTCTTCCAATAGTATATAACTGCAAATACTAATACATGAGACTTATAGGTCACGCCGTCACGACTTGAGTTATCGGTCACTCAGAACACTCACAAAACGGATGAATTATATTCCCTTGTTTCAACAGCCTAAGAATCTTTTTCTGAGATGCAAAGACATCCTAACCCTAGTTGTCAAATATTAGTTGATAAACGTGTTTTTCCAACGTCCATATTAATGGTGTATTTATATGTTATAAGTAAGATTTAAGACGAGAATAAGCTAATGAGCTAATATGCCAATTATTGAACGAAGTGAAAAACCCGCAATACGAGAGCAAAAACCTTCTGTGTCTAAGAAGAAAAGCAACATCGAATTAAATAGGATGTAGATCGAGTGCTCACCGTAAACCTGCCTTTTTGTTTTTTTCAACTTCGTGATAATAAAATGTACCCGTTTCGGGTCATTCCAACACTTTCTCTATGCACCATTATATTTGTTTTGACGAGAGTCTATGATTTGGATGCAAATGATATTTGATGAAGTAAGCCAAGAAAGAAAAAGGTTCAATAATTTCCTCTCAAAAAAGTCATGAAAATAACAAGTCATAAGCTTTCAATATGATAGCCAATTTTGGACAATTTTGCAAAAACTCACAAACTACCCAATTCTAATTAAAAGTTGTGGACAAGATGAGATGCAGGATTGTTCTTTTTGCAAACGTCAGAAATAATTATACAAAAACTTGAGAAAGGGTCAATTATTGGGTAAATGTACTTTTTTCAAGAATATCCACAAAAATCATGCACTTCACTCTAGTGCAACGTGACATTTTCCTATCCAAAAACTTGGTAGGAATAGGTCTCAAAAAATTATTCCTACTTCAAAATTCGCCTTTTCTACCTTCAAGAATTTTGAAAATTATATTACCTTCGACTTTAAATGTTTTTTCATACAATAGGTGAGAGTTCAATTCTGATTGTCTTTTATTTTTTTCCGTTTCCATTCTCCCATAGAATGAAAAGATTTTAAACAGAATATAATGTACATATAGATTTGGAACACGTAATGCATTAAAAAAGGCAATTCGGTGCATTTTGCGTTCACGCAGGGATCGGAAAAGGGATATACCCCAAAGAGGTGTAATGTAGACAGTTTATTTTAATGCAAGCATTTGTGGTTACTTCAACGGTTTGAACTCGTGACCAGGGGCGAAGCTACGTTGGCCCAAGGGTGGTCAACTGAATACCTTTCGCCGAAAAATTATACTATGTGTAAAGTAAAATATTATTTGTTATTGATTAGAAAATGAACTTTGAACACTCTTGCGTAGCCCACTGACAAAAAGTGTTCAAAATTTAAAAATTCTTATTGAATTTTCTAATTTCACCATTGATCATGCTCGTGACCTATAGATCGTATAAAAACAAAATTCCGCTTTCAAAGTTGAAAACTCCAGTTTGAAAATGTTCATCGCTTTATATTGATTGAGAAGGAAATGTCTCTTTTTTCTAAATTGGTTACTTGTAAAGCTAATAGAAGTTGTTTCTAAAGTTTATCTGCATATTCTTATCCGCACTCTATTACTCTGTGAGAGTAAAAGACACGTAAATGAAATATCATTTTTTACTTGCGGAAAGGTGCCAAATATAATCTTGTATAATTAGAAAAGATTTAAATACGTTCCTCGTTATACTTTGAGTCCAAATATATTTTTGTCGTTATATTATTTGTTTAAATATATTTTCTTTTATGTTAAGTTGTTTCAAAGTGGACATCCACTCTTACGACATTGACATTTGATGAGGTGGATACCATATGATTTGTCACCTCAGCGCGCCTAACCTATTTTATCTCTCCCTTCTTTTTTTTTTACCACTAAAATTTTCTTCTCCTTCACCACTGTTGCCACCATTACCGCTACGATAAAAGATATTGAATTTTAAATTTTAATCTTTTATATATGAATTAGGGGCACTGAGGTGGCATGCCATGTGGCATCCACCTCATCAAATATCAGTATCACGTAGGATTGTATGTCCACCTTGGAAAAATTTAACGAAGAGGATTATATTTAATTTGAAGCAATAGTATTACGGCTGGAGTATATTTGGACCCAAAGTATAACGAAAGGTATATTTAAATATTTTTTCATAGTACATGAATATATTTAACCCTTTGCCATTTTTATTTTCCATCAGGTGTTCGCGTTCAGTGAGGACCCAACTAATTTGAATTCGCGGAGCATCCTAGTAAAGTAGGAAGCACGCAATACGAAATTTTTTTCATATTGAAGGACTTGAAAAAATAGGTCCTTTGTGCAAATTATGCCGATCATTTTCTCCATGTAATGTAAGTTAAAATTAATTAAACTCAACTCTGAAACAATAGGACAATTACGAGATTATTTTTTAACCCAAGGTTATAAAAATAGATAATGTAATTGGGAGAGTGTTATCATTGCAACATGTAGATAATTAGAGATAAATTAATGGCTTGGGTTTATTTATAGTGGATGTAGAAAAAAGATTTTAAGTTTTGCACCAAAAAAAAGCATTGCAACAATTTTTTTTATTAGAAATAGAATTCAATAATAGTAATTTTTTTTTTTTTTGTGGAATTTGATTGGACGTAGGTTGTTAATATAAGGGTAAAATTAAAGATCAAACAGTAGGAGATAGGGGTTGACGTTAATCATGAGAATGAAAGCTAAAAATAGGACGAGCTAGTCAATTTTCGGACTGATAATTAAAAAATCGTCAGTATTTGCAAAGTCATTAAAAAATAGTCACTATTTTATACGGAGATAAAATATAAAAAAAATATCCTAGTTAAAACACAGAAGTTCTAGCATAATATGCTGGATTATGGAGCTTCTATGCATAAACTTCCAGCATATGATGTTGGAACTCCAACATATTATGAAATTCAAGCTCATTATGCCGGAATCTCATACGTAGACAATTCGAACTCCAGCATATTACGTTGAAATTTTTTTAATTTTTAAAATATTTTTGTTTATATTTTGTTTTTAAATAAAAGAAAGTGACTATGTTCTAATTTAGTTTTAAAATTATGACTAATTTTTAATTAACAGTTATAGTCAGGCTATTTCTGATTCTTTTGCGAATTAAAGAGTAAGCTATATGTGGGCCTGCCACTAATTTCCTTGGCCAATGGGCTTTTAGACCATCATCTTTTTGATACACCAAGTAGATCTAATGCTAACAAAATTGGAAATCATATCAAAGCCCACTTGTGATGGATCCTGTTGCTAATCAATAGGATTCTTTTCTTTCCTATATACTATATGAAATTTTATTATTAAAATTATTTTAGTTTTGAAAATTATTCGTCTTAAATAAGATTTGTTTATAATTTATATATAATTAATTATTAGTGCCTTAATTTAGGGAATTAAGTTACACCCTTTTTCTTTTTTCTTTCCTTTTCTTTTTCCCTATTTTATGCCGCCTCTCGTCATGTACTATCCATTATTAGTACCTTAAATTAGGGGCTATAATTACGCCTTTATTCTTTTTTCTCTCTTCTCCTATTCCCTATTCTCTGTCATTATGGTCAACGTTGAGGTTGTTTATATAGCATAAGAACTATGCTACGTTTTTTTTTAAGCATATGAATGATTAAATGTCAAATTAATTAGAGTTACTAAAGAAGATTTAATTGCACGCATCTAGTACAAATTTTCTTAAAAGTATAATTGCTCCTTAGCTTCCGAAAGAGATTTTAAATTTTTGATCAAAGACAAACTCGAAATTTTAGTAAAATGTTCAACGTCTCCATCTCTGTCGATGTAGCACCAGCAGCAACAACAATATAAACTTGATGATGATAAAGTTGTATGGTACATCAGCATACAAATTAAAATAAATTTCGTACAAATTTGAAACAACTACAACAACATAATAAATTTTATACAACTAATTATATAATATACAACTTATTTATGACTTATCTACAACTTTCATACATACACAGCTAAATACAACTACAATATCATACAATTTAAATATAATTTTCATACGAATTTTATACAATATGTCTTCTGTATATATTTTGTAAAAGATTTCTATATATTTTGTATGTGGTGTGTTCTCATTCCTCTCTGAAATTTCAATCAAAATTTTCTCCTTTAATACAATTTTGATACATATCAACAAGTTTATATAAAAGGATAGTATTTATAACTTAAAAACAAATTTCATATAATGATTCATACATTATACAACTATTTTTCAACTTTCATACAACATTCAAATAAAAAAATATATAACTACACATAATACAATTAATGTACAATAATAATACAACTTTATTACAATTTCCTAAGTATACTGTATGTCATGTGTTCTTCTTCTTCTTCTTCTTCTTCTTCTTCTTCTTCTTCTTCTTCTCCTTTGAGTTTCAATATGAAATTCAACCAAAATCCAGTCTAATCTCACCAAACACTCTCAAAATTGTGATATAAACTTCAACTAATATTCTCAATTATTTGCAACAACATCCAATCCAAACAAATAATGGTTTTTCAAAATCCAAATTCGAATTCAAAGCTTCAAAGCTTTTTAATGGTTGTCAATGGTAGAGAGTCAAACACCTTCAACATTTATTGATTGATAATTCCAATTTGAACACCAATTGTGCAACATAAAAGAAAATTGTAAGTTAAAACTCTATAGTAAAACGATTGAAATCCATTGATGAATTCCATTAAAAATATATACAATATGAAAGGATAAAAAGTAGAGAACATCAAAGGAAGTAAAACTGGAGAAAGAACAGAGAATGAGAGATAGAGAGAGACGAAGAGAGAGAGACAGGGAGGGAGAGACGGAGAGAGCGCGCAGGAGAGAGAGTACAGGGATGGAAAATAACTAATTCTTATTCAATTTCTAATATAAAGGGATACTCATTTAAAACTAATTTGTATATAATTGGTAAATTGTATATGGCCATGTAATTAAGTTAAAACATGATTAGGAAGGGTAAAAAAGTTTCATATGTAGTATAGGAAGGTAAAAATCCCTTAACCAATCCCATCCATTGTTACTCTCTAAGGGAAGGGAATATTTCAGAATTAGCCTGATTTAAAACTGCTATTTGAAAATTAGTCATAGTTTTAAAATTAATCAAAATTTAACTACTTTTTCATGTGAAAATAAAATATGGACAAAAATACACTTAGTTAAAATTCAAATATATTTCAGCATAATATACTGGAGTTTGATTTTTTTTACATATGAAATTCCATCGTAATGTGCTCGAATTTATAATATGCTAAATTTTTAATATAATATGCTGGAAATTTATACGCAGAAATTCTATAATTCAGCATATTATGCTAGATTTTTTCTTGTTTCAGCTAAAGGTAGTTTGCCCAGATTTTATCCTCGCATTAAATAATGACTATTTTTCAATAACTTTATAAACACTTGCAATTTTTCAAATACTAGTTAATAATTGGCAAGCCCATGCTATTTATGCTTAAGAGATATTATTGATCTAAAACACTAGCACTATTATGCAAAGAGGAAATGCAGGGATATTTAATTAGTTAATCCTCCTAAATTATTTGGATTAGATGTGGGTTTTCATGTTGAACAATCTTCACTCTTGTAGCATTGGATACTTCTATGGTTGCTTATGTTTTTGTATACAATTGAAATCGAGATCATGGCGCATTCCGGCCTCCAACAAGATAAGCCAGGCTCGAAATATAGTGGCTAGTGACCGAAATTGAGCCAAAGGTCCCACCGAGCTAGAATCCGGGGGCACGACGCCTGCTCTCAAGAATTTCAAGGTCATGATTCAGGAATCGGTCCTAGCCTCGAACAACTTCGAAGAATGTTGGACAATCAACATAGCCAACAGGAGGCTGAAATATCTGTGACCGGCCAGATATCACGGCAGGGATCTCGGCACGTATTGATAAGGAATCGGCAGTCAGTTAATCAGAAGATTTTTTACCTTTTATAGAGTTGTACCTAAAGTAGGACTCCCCTGCTATATAAACGGGGTTTGATAATTCATGAATCACATGGTAACACATATTCCAAAGCAATGTATTATTATTTTCTCTCTCTTCCCCCCCCCCTCTCTCTCTCTCTCTCTCTCTCTCTCTCTCTCTCTCTCTCTTTCACCAGTGTTGGCCACAGCGAGCCTGGATCGAGGGTGAATATTTCACTAAGGCTGGAACTATCTTCCTCGTGTGATTTGAATTTAATTTACCTTTGTTTCTTCAATTCTACTTAATTTATTGTTCTGTATCAAATTAATCCGTGTATCCTTAAAACCACTTATAAATCAAATGTTATCCGCATTTGAGGGTAAATAATTTGGTGCCCACTGTGGGGCCAAGGATAATAGCGGCGATTTGATACAAATTTTCGTAACACACCCTACTTTACACTTGCTCTTTGAAGTGCCTTTGATTTCAGGTCTGCGTTAAAATGTTTAATCCCCAATCTGCCCCTCTAAACACGGATGCTGAGTCTGGCCACCATGGCGAGAACAACAATATAGCGCCTCGGAAATGAGGTGCCCCTGGCCGATCCCAACAGAATTTCGGTCGCGGACCCGATCGACGCTAGCTCACATGTGGCCATCAACACAAATTTGCCCATCGATCCTGAGAAAAGCATCCACGGGGGAGTCTTGTCGGTAGCTCAAACTGCTCGTGACGGTGAAGTAGATGGGATAAGCTTGAGGGTGATCTTCGAAATGTTGCAGGCTCAGCAGGCAGCGATAGCCCAACTGTAGAATCGAAGCCGTGCTCCCAGTAGAGTTGAGCCTGAGTCATACCGGGAAAACACTCGTCGAAATGAACCAGCCGCAGATAGGCCAAATAAAGTTGAACCCGGAACGAATCCCAAAATAATAAAGATAATCAAGGAATTGAAAAAGCTAGTGGAAACGGGAGAAAAGAAAATCGAAGCCAAATGACAAAAAGGTGGAGACTTACAACTCCAGGGTCGACCAAGTACCCGGAGCGCCACCTATATTGAAAGGCCTAGACTCCAAGAAGTTTGTTCAGAAACCCTTCCTTATGAGCGGAGCCCCGAAGCTGATCCCTAAAAAGTTCTACATGCCTAAAATTCCTAAGTACATCGGGACAACTGACCCAAATGAACATGTGACCTCATACACGTGTGCCATCAAGGGGAATGACTTAGAAGATGATGAGATCGAATCTGTCTTGCTGAAAAAATTCAGAGAGACCTAGTCAAAAGGTGGTATAACAACCTACCTCCTAACTCTATTAACTCGTTTGCTATGCTTGCAGATTCCTTCGTAAAAGCACACGCCGGGGCTATCAAGGTCGAGACTAAGAAGTCGGACCTTTTCAAAGTGAAACAGAGGGATAATGAGATGCTCAGAGAATTCGTGTCTCGGTTTCAGATGGAACAGATGGACCTGCCTCCGGTCGCGAACGATTGGGCCGTTCAGGCCTTCACCCAAGGACTCAATACTCGAAGTTCGTTGGCTTCGCAGCAGTTGAAGCAAAATCTGGTAGAATATTCAACTGTGACTTGGGCCGATATGCATAATCGATATCAATCAAAAATTTGAATCGAAGATGATTAGCTCGGGGCCCCATCCTGGTCTGTCTATGCTATCCGAGCTAGTGACCGACCCAAAAGAGACATTGATCGTGAACCAAGGCCAAGTGGTAACCGATATCAGCCGTATATCGGTGATTGCAGGAGTAACTGATCGGGATGAAACCCTGCGAGGAATGAAAGGAAAAGCGATCGGAGTCAAAATAACCGAGGACTCATGAGCAAAAACGGTTTTGATAGGCCTATCGAGCCTAACAAAGCACTGAGGTTATCATAGTACAACTTCAATGTTGATGTTGCTGCCATCGTGACCGCCATCGGACGCATCAGAGACACCAAGTGGCCTCGACCTCTACAGTCCGATCCAGCCCAAAAGGATCCTAACTTAATGTGCAAACATCATGGCACTCACGGCCACAGAACGGAGGACTGCCGATAATTGAGAGAGGAAGTAGTCTGGTTATTCAATGACGGACATCTTTGAGAGTTCCTGAGTGATCGAGCCAAAAACATTTCAAGAATAGAGATTCTAATAAACAGATCGAGCAGGATGAACCTCAGCACGTCATTAACATAACCATTGGCGGGGTCGACGTTTCCTAGAGGCCGATGCTGAAGCGCACCAAAGCATCCATCACAAGGAAAAAATAGGCTCGAGATTACATGCTGGAGGGAACCTTGTCTTTCAATGATGAGGACGCTGAAGGGATCGTGCAGCCCCACAATGATGCCCTGGTAATATTTGTACTCATAAACAAATCTCGATTAAACGTGTGTTAATTGATCCAGGTAGCTCGGCCAACATCATCAGATCGAGGGTTGTAGAATAGCTCGGTCTACAAGATCAAATCGTGCTTGCAGTCTGGGTTCTAAACGGATTCAACATGGAATGTGAAACCACTAAAGGGGAGATAACATTACCGGTGAATGTCGATGGACCATTCAGGAAGCCAAGTTCTATGTAATCGGAGGAGGTATAAGGTATAACGCTCTGTTCAGAAGGCCATGGATCCACAACATGAGGGCGATACCCTCGACTCTGCACCAAGTTATGAAATTCCCAATGCCAGGAGGGATAAAAACAATTTACGATGAACAACCGGCTACAAGGAAGATGTTCGTGGTTAATGAGGTGGTTTCGATATGCGCACTTACGACGACAAAAGGTCTGGGTTCGGCTACCAAGCAAGAAGCCAAATAGCAATTACCTTCATCGGCCTCGACCCAACCGGAGAAGTAGGGGAACCACGAAGACGATGATTACGGGGTTCCCAGGTCTTTTGTAGCCCCCGACGATTTCGATGCCACCAAATCGACAGTCGAGGAACTAGAGCAGTCAAACTGATCGAGCACTTGCCCGATCGAAAAGTATACCTGGGCATAGGATTGAATCCCGAGCTAAGGAAAAAACTCATTCAATTCCTTATGGCTTGGTTCCACCTTGATATGACAGGGATCCCCCAGGAAATAACCACTCACAAGCTAAGTCTGGACCCAAAGTTCCACCCAGTCAAGCAGAAGAGGAGACCTCAATCCGAGGTCAAGCATGCACATCAAGGACGAGGTATCTAAACTCCCCAAAATAGGATCCATCTGAGAAGTTAAGTACCCGGACAGGTTAGCAAACGTAGTAGTAGTCCCTAAAAGGGAAACAAATTAAGAATGTGTGTAGACTATAAAGACTTGAATAAGGCATGCCCTAAAGACTCTTTCCCTTTGCCCAACATCGATCACATGATCGGTGCGACGGCCGGCCATGAGATCCTCAGTTTTCTCTATGCCTATTCCGGGTACAACCAAATTCGGATGGACCCGGACGATTAAGAAAAAACATCCTTCATCACTAAGTACGGTACCTGCTGCTATAACATAATGTCATTTAGACTAAAAAATGTCGGCGCCACTTACCAACGCCTAGTAAATCGGATGTTCGATGAACAAATAGGAAAATCAATAGAGGTTTATATTGACGATATGTTGGTTAAATCCCTGCGAGCAGAGGACCATTTGAAATATTTGCAGGAAACCTTCAGCATATCAAAGAAGTACAATATGAAGATGAACCCGGAGAAATGTGCATTCGGAGTCGTGTCCGAAAATTCCTCGGGTTCATAGTATCTAACTGGGGAATCGAGATTAATCCCGATAAGATCAAGGCCGTCGAAGATATCACTGTTGTGGATAACGTCAAGGCTGTCAAAAGATTAATCGGACGCATAGCCGCCCTGGGGTTATTCATCTCGAGGTCCTCCGATAAGAGCCACCGGTTCTTCTCACTGTTGAAAAACAAGAATAACTTCTCATAGACCCCAGAGTGCCAACGAGCCTTGGAGGAACTCAAGCGGTATCTCTTGAGCCTACCTCTACTTCATGCTCCGAAGACAGACGAACAATTATACCGGTACTTAGCAGTTTCTGAGATAGCGGTAAGTGGAGTCCTGGTCCGGGAAGAGGAAGGTACGCAATTTCCAATCTATTATGTTAGTAGGACTCTAGGCGAGACCAAAACTAGATACCCTCACCTCAAAAAACTGGCGCTCTCTTTGCTAAGCGCCTCTAGGAAACTGAAACCGTACTTTCAAAGTCACCCCATATGTATTGTAACTACTTACCTGTTGAAGAATGTAATGCATAAACCCGAAACTCTTAGGATGATTGGCCGAATGGGCCGTAGAAATCAGCGGGTACGATATCAAACATCGACCCCAGATCGCCATTATATCTCAAATTTCAGCTAACTTTGTCGCCGACTTTATGGTGGCCCTCATACCCGGGTGGAGAGAGAGTTGTCGTTAAACTCGGGAAGCTCTTCGGGAATCTAGACCCTCTTTACGATGGTGCCTCGAACGCAAAACGGTCCGAACTTGGCACCGTATTGAAGCCACCAATAGGCAATGTAGTTAGACAATCTATTAGGACTGTAAAATTGACTAACAATGAGGCCGAATATGAGGCTATGATTGCAGGTCTCGAACTAGCCAAAAGCTTAGGGGCAGAGGCTATCAAAGCTAAGTAGGACTCCCTTTTTGTGGTGAACCAAGTTAGTGGGACATTCGGAGTCAGAGAGGAATGAATACGAAGATACTGTATAAACCACAGGTAACGTTACATCGGTCAAGGAATGGACTCTACAATATGTTCCTCGGGATCAACTTAGTGAGGCCGACGCTCTCGCTAACTTAGGATCATCGGTCGATGACGATGAGTTCAACTCGGGGGCGGTCTTACAAATCATGAGATCGGCAGTGGAAGAAGGTCACGAAGAGATAAACTCAACAAACCTAACTTGGGATAGGAAAAACAAATATATAGAGTATTTAAAAACTAGAAAACTGCCCTCGGACCCTAAGGAATCGAGGACTCTGCGTATAAAGGCAGCCCGGTTCAGCTTGACCAAAGACGGAACCTTGCTCCGGAGAATATTCGATGGCCCACTCGCAATATGTCTAGGACCAGGAGACACCAATTATGTTTTGAGGGAAGTCCACGAAGGCACTTGCGAAAATCATTTGGCGCCGAATCATTAGTTCGGTAAATAATCAGAGCCGGTTAATACTGGATCGACATGGAAAAGGACGCGAAGGAGTTCGTACGAAAATGCGATGAGTGTCAAAAGCATGCTCCGATAATTTATTAGACCGGGGAGTTGCTACATTCGGTCTTGTCACCCTGGCCGTTCATGAAATAAGGGATGGACATCATAGGCCCCCTTCCATTGGCACCTGGCAAGGATCAATTTATATTGTTTATGACTGACTATTTTTCTAAAAGGTGGAAGCCAAGGCATTTGAGAAAGTCAGGGAAAAGGAAGTTGTTGATTTTATTTGGGACCACATAATATGCCGGTTCGGAATGCCGGCCGAGATCATGTGCGATAATGGGAAGCTGTTCATCGGCAGCAAAGTAAACAAGTGTTTCGAAGACCATAAGATCAAAAGGATCCTATCAACACCCTAGTGGGAACGGGCAAGAGAAGTCCACGAACAAAACCATACTCCAAATCCTCAGAAAGAGATTGACTGACGCTAAAGTAAAATGGAAAGAAATCTTGCCCGAAGTCTTATGGGCATACCGTATGACCTCGAAGTCCAGTACCGAGGCCACCTCGTTCTCGTTGGTTTATGGCGCCGAAACTCTAATACTGGTCGAAGTGGGAGAACCGAGTATCAGGTTCCGATATGCGACCAAAGAGTCAAATGACGAGGCCATGAATACAAGCTTAGAACTATTAGATGAAAGGCGCGAAGCCGCCCTCGTCCAGATGGCCGCCCAGAAATAACAAATCAAGAGGTATAACAATAGAAGAGCCAACCTTCGACACTTCAATGTTGGGGACTTAGTGTTAAGGAAGGTCACACTAAGCATTCGAAACCCGAACGAAGGGAAGCTAGGGCCAAACTGGTAAGGTCCGTATCTAATTATCGAGATCATCGGAAAAGGATCGTACAAACTCGGAGCAATGAACGATGAGCGACTACCAAACAACTGGAACATAACTCACTTGAAACGACATTACTGCTGAGGTACGACCCTGTTCATTTTCTTTTATTTTTTGGACTAACACTTGCAGGTGACCGCCAAAGGACGATACAATTTTTAGGTCCGAAAGCACGCGTTGCACTCTTTTTCCCTTGAATCGATTTTGTCCCAAATGGGTTTTTCAGCAAGGTTTTTAACGAGGCAACAGTGGATTGTGCTAACTCAAAATCGAATACCGGTTATCCACCGGTGTTAAGGATCACATCAACAGTATTCGAGGCTTTTCTATGATCGACCTCGAACACTGGGGGGGCATCACCCTCAGATAATGATTTTAGCAAGGAAAGAAACTTATTTCTCGAATAGTCTAGGTTCGATTGATAGGATTTACTGTAAGGGCCAAACGGTCATATAAACCGTACCCAACATAGACAGCCCGAGCCTTGGCATAGAGCTGGTACACATGTGTAACCTTGTATATTACGCACATAAATGAAAAGAAGTTTCTACCTTACGGGTAAATATTTTGTCCCTTAAAAATTCTTTTCTTACATTTAGTCCCCTAAAGACATTGACCCAAGGGTCATCTCGCTCAGGGACTGCCACCCAAGGCAGGTACGGACGGCCCGAGATAACGAATCCCGGGGGCACAAAGCTTATTAGGCAGTACCTGAACTCTAAAGGCTACGACCATCCCCATTCGAGGGTGGTTGTCTTGGGTAAGCCCCGACGAACCGGGGTAACAAGCCCACTGGGCAACACCCGAACTAGAAAGGCTACGGCCATCCTAGAATGGCTCGGAGACGTTCGAGACCCGTAACCAAAACATAAGGCCTTCAAAATTTCTAAACCAGTTCAAAAGGTTACCCTCGGCAAATCGTATTCTAAAATATTCTAAGTACTTTGGGGAAAGCTTTCGGTCATACCAAGCGCCCCATAAGTTTTAAGAAAAATAATATCAAGAACAAGTCATGTTTGAACCTCCAAACAAGACCTAATTATTGCGTGCTAAGGCATTCGATATATTTACGATCATAAAGAAAAGAGCAAAAGGAAACAAGCTTAAAATATGTCGAAGGGAAAAAGAGCCTTATATATACAAAAACAGATCACTACAAAATCCAAACGGCCTGAACAAAAGTACAAAGGTGCAAACACAAAGAAAAATCTGCAAGGCACCTAAATAGCCTGGTCTTTGGCGGAGCCCGCCTCATCACTGGATCCGCCCAAACCTTTGGAGTCTCTTTCGTCCTCGGGATATGCCAACATCTTGGCCTCGGCCTCAAGCCCCTTAGCACTTTCGATCTCGGCTGATAAGTCAAAACCCCGAGCATGAACCTCCTCTAGGGCCTCCCTCCGAGATTGCCACTTCACATATTCGACTATGTCTTTCAGACGGTCCTCGGCTGCCTCGGCATCGGCTCTGTACTGGGCCACCATCTTATCGGGATTGGCCTTGGTTATTTCACCCACTGACTTGGCCGCTTTAAGCTCATTAGCGAGGGTCTCTCGATCGGCAACAATCGAGCTCGGCTGAGACTGAAGCTCCTCAATTTTCTGGGATCGTGACTCAGCCTTCTCCTTCGTCGCTCGAAGTTGGGCCTCTGCCGAGACCAATTGTGCCTGGGTAGTCTCCTTTTCTGAGGCCAAGCGATCCATCTTGCCTTTCCACTCTTCGGCCTTGATTGCATCTATCTCGGCCCGGAGTTGGTCGATCTGATCAATCTTCTTTTTAGCTTGCGGGTTCTAACCATTTGTCACCGTGTCTATCTCATCGTCATTAACCTCAAAGATTTTTACCTGTTCAACCAGGTCGGCGTGTTCTTTCCGAGTCGTGTCCAACTCAGCTCGAAGAAATCATCTGGGATTATCGAGAGTTACCCGGTTCAGCGCCTGTTGTGCTTCGTTGAAAAAGCATGGAGAATCTACCTCGTTTATTTTGGCCTGGTCTTCCTCCGTAACTAGGCACCGGAGGTGACTAGATATCCCTACGAGGACGGAAATAACCCGGACATCCTCCGGAACGATGATGATAATTGACCGCTTTCGACCAGGATCCGCGCTCGGGGCAGGTAACCGATTGATAAGCCTCGGACTCGAGTTAGGCCCACCTACCCCCCGAGGACGGACTTTTCCTCGGCACCTCTAAGTCACCTAAACTGGTGACATCCTCCGTGGCGGTGGAATCCACGACATCAAAAAAGCAGAGGAGGGGGCCATCCGCTTGATGGGCCCCCTCGTTAGGGCATTCTTTCACCGTTTGGGCCTCTTTGTACATGGAATTGGTAAGCGAAGGTGACTCGGTGATGTTTAACACGGCGATTGCCTCCTTTAGGGCACTGCCCGCATCCCGGGAAGCCTCAGTCCCGACCTCCTCACTGACCTCCCTGGCTTGAGGCAGATCGGCATCACAGATCTCTAGTTCAACTTCCCCCTGCTCTCTGAGGGGAGACGGCTCGCAGGCCATAAAAACAAATGGCTCTTCTCCCTCGGACTCATCCCTCAGCCGATAAAGCAAGTCCGAAGCTAGTGCCTGGGAGCTGGTGCTTTCCTTTGGCTTGCACACCAGCCTTCTCCTTGTTTTCTTTTTCTCCGAGCTCGGGGAACTCGGAACCCTCCTCCTTTTTCTCTCTCCGGCCTGTCCCTGAGCAGGAGACTCAACAGGTAAGCCTTCGCCACCGACTGGAGGCCTAAACTCGACATCCTTAGCGAACGGGCCTCCTAACGACCCTTTGAGAGTTTGCGCTACGAGCGCTCAGAGTAGGTATCTGTGAAACGATGCCCTCGACACACTCCTTGAGTCGAGGGACAGCATTAGGGACCAGAGCGACAGTTGCAGCACCACAAATATCGATAAGGAAAAGAAAAGTCAATATAAAATCAATATTCAAAGGAAAATTCTACTATGTGATGTATTCCACTTCTCGGGGAATGGCCTGCACTCAGCCGGAATCAAGTCCGAAGTCCTCACTCGGACAAAATGGCCCTGCCAGCTTTGATCCCGGTCCTCATCGATACTTGAGAATGGGGCTTTACTGGCCCGACGCACAAGCTTTATTAGCCTCCCCCGGTAGATTCGGGGACTGTAAAAGCGGAGTAGGTGATCAATGGTGAACGAGCACCATCAATTTTGTTCACAAAAAACCGGAGGAGGATCACGATCTTCCAGAGTGATGGGTGAATCTGGCCTAGGCATACGTTGTACCTCTTGCAAAACTCTAAAATGACCGGGTCTACCGGGCCTAATGTAAAGGGATAAGTGTAAACACTTAGATATCCCTCAACATAGGTGGTAATGGCCTCTTCGAGGTCGGGGGACACTATGTCTTTATCGGCCCAGTTGTAGTCTTTTCGGACCGTAGGGAGGACCTCATCGATAATCGAGCAGATGTATCTCAAGACCTCCTCACACCAACCTTGTACGGAGGAAGGCTTTTCAATCTTGAAATCATCATTGACCGAGCATCCCCCACGGACGAACATTTTCAAGGGGGGTTCGAGTACTGGTTCATCAACGGCCACGCTCGGAGCAGTCTCCTCGACCTCAGTAACGGCTGCGAAGTAGAAGGTGCTTCTTTCTGGGGAACGGTTTTGGAAGTCTTTGCCACTCTTTTAGAAAGTAAAAATGGAGAAAAATCTGGGAAAGATGAAGAAAGAAAGGACGTTGAAGGATTAGACTTGTTGGCTTGAGAAGAAGTTAGGTAAAAATTCTTGCAAAGGACCTCGAGTAACCAGGGTAAAAGTGTTAAAGAGTATTGAAATCCAGAGGGTACGAGGGTAGAATGTTTGATGTAAAGTAAAAATGATCAAAGGAGGGGGTATTTATAGTAGTTTAGCGACGTTTCACGTCCAGGGACGGCCGACCGGCGGCTGACATGCATTTAATGCCATTATGACTTGACTGACGAGTCGTTTAAGATGTTTTGTCGTTTCTGTCGTGATGTGTCGAAGTAAGAATCGAAAGCTCATGTCGTTTCTCGTCGTTTACTCTTCGAAAAACGAGGGAACTATCTGTATACGAGTGAAATCGAGCTCATGGTGCATCTCGGCCTCCAACAAGATAAGCCAGGCTCGAGACATGGTGGCAAGGAACCAAAATCGAACC
This sequence comes from Nicotiana obtusifolia, assembly GCA_002018475.1. Lineage (NCBI taxonomy): Eukaryota > Viridiplantae > Streptophyta > Magnoliopsida > Solanales > Solanaceae > Nicotiana > Nicotiana obtusifolia. Next base: position 214,459 of record MCJB01020660.1, read on the forward strand.
AAAGGTTCCACTGAGCTAGAATCCAGGGGCACGATGTCTGCCCTCGAGAATTTTGAGGTCATGATTCAGGAATCGGTCCTAGCCTCGAACGACTTCGAAGAACATTGTCGGACAATCAAACATAGCCAACAGGAGGCTGCAATATCCGTGACCGGTCGAATATCACGGCGGGGATCTCGGCACGTATCGATAAGAAACCAGCAGTCAGTTAATCAGAAGATTTTTTTTACCTTTTATAGAGTTGTATCTAAAGTAGGAATCCCCTACTATATAAAGGGGGTATGATAATTCATGAAACACATGGTAACACGTATTCCAAAGTAATATATTATTATTTTTTCTCTCTCCCTCTCTTTCTCTCTCTCTTGTTCACCAGTGTTGGCCACAGCGAATCCGGATCAAGGGTGAATACTTCACTAAGGCTGGAACTATCTTCCTCGTGTAATTTAAACTTATTTTACCTTTGTTTCTTCAATTCTACTTAATTTATTGTTCTGTATTAAAGTAATCCGCGTATCCTTAAAACCACTTATAAATTTAATTGTTATCCGCATTTGAGTGTAAACAGTTTTTTCATTATAGTTTGCTAAGGAGGTTTTATCATCTGTAATTATTACATTACAGAAATTTTGAAGTAAGTTTAGTGAATATTACTTAAGATTTGAACAAATGGTGGACATTGATGTTATTTTGAATGTATTTGTTTGGAACTTTAATTAGCTGAAACTATTACATTTACAAGCAGGAGCGGGACTATGCGTCAATCATTTATCGATAAATCGCAATTCTCAAATGGGATCGTCTTTTGAAAAATTTATAAGTCAGCATTGATAAATGCAATTTTAAGTCGCATTGAATAATGGATCAATAATCTAATGAGATTTATTTGGCGTGTAGCGTATGCCATTTTTAAGTAAATGTGATATATAGCTCGCAGTTATTGTATATTTATAGTGATTGTGAAATACGATTTCTAAATCTCATTAATCGATTGCGATATACAAGTACCATTTTTTAAATAACTTAAGTGTGAAAATCCTTATAAATCCATCATAATATTATAATTTTTTTTAAAAACCTATGCATTATTGTATTATATACCACTTAAGATTATAGTATTAGCATATGTGAATCAACACTGGTGAACATGTATTTAATGCCATTATGACTTAACTGACGAGACGTTTCGGATGTTTTGTCGTTTCTGTCGCGATGTGTCGAAGTAAGAATCGAAAGCTCATGTCGTTTCTCATCGTTTACTCTTCGAAAAACGAGGGGACTATCTGTATACGGGTGAAATCGAGCTCATGGTGCATCTCGGCCTCCAACAAGATAAGTCAGGCTCAAGACATGGTGGCAAGGGACCGAAATCGAACCAAAGGTTCCACCGAGCTAAAATCCAGGGGCACGAAGCCTGCCCTCGAGAATTTTGAGGTCATGATTCAGGACTCGGTCCTAGCCTCGAACGACTTCGAAGAACATTGTCGGAAATCAAGCATAGCCAGCAGGAGGATGAAATATCCGTGACCGATCGAATATCACGACAAAGATCTCGGCACGTATCGATAAAAAACCGACAATCAGTTAATCAAAAAATATACTAACTTAGAAGATATAACAAGCATCTCACGGTATTTTCTTGAAAAATCCGAGCGACATAAACAAAAACTTACTCCAAATAGCAAATGGTACGGAAGAAGTATGTGACACAAACCACTAATATTTAATTAAAGAAATACTTAACTGAAAACTTCGTAGATCGTGAATATATTTCCTCCCCTTTGGATCGTCTGTTTTGGACTTTGGATTTATTAACACAAAGCACAAATTTTTATTAATTTAACAAGAAGTGGAACTTCTTGTATATATGATTTGCCTATGCACATTTTTTATCACCAAGAAGCAGGACGGATCTACGTTGACCGTGTCGGATGCTGAAGTATTCATTAACCCCGACGCAAATTCTGTATAATTATATAGAAAATACAGAAAATACTGGTATAAAGAACTAGCAAGCACCCATTAAACAAAAAGTCTTCTGGGTGCTTTGGTTAAGAAGTGAGAATAGAGTGCACAAATATGAAGTGGTTATGGAACGATTCTTGCATGAATCAATTTTTTTATATGGCCAGAGAGTGAACACCCACGAGCTTAAAATCCTGGATCCGCCACTGCCAAGAAGTGTGACGAAATGATTGTGATCTCTCTACCTTAATCAACTGTCCTGAATTTTAGCTAACTTTTGTTACGAATTCGAATTAGTCGGGTTAGTGACTTTGGATACTGAATAGTTAATCGAAAAATGATACATGCACTTATTTGTTGCTTAGAAAAATGTAATTCCTATTTGAACCAAAATAAAAGTGATTAGTTAATTCTCTTCTTCTTTTAAAAATCCTATTTAATATAGAAAATTAACAGCAAAAATAATAAAATAATGATCAAATAGATTATCGTAAATGACAAAATTACTTATTTGTAACAAAAGAATCACAAACAACGCAGACGACTCTACTTCTTCCAAAGTTCTTTGCAAGAATAACCAGCATAAATCATTTCATCAAATTTGTCATAATTCAAATGTGTCTGAGATATCAATAAGTATTATTAGGAAGAAAAATATATAGTGTACGTATTTTCTTCTATAAGGTAGTAAAGAGAGAAATTCACCATTCTTCAAAAATAGAAAATTATTTTTTTCTTATATACACTTTTAAACTAAGAGTAAAATTGTAAGCAAAATTGTATCCAACTTAAAATCAAACAAATATTTTTATTATCATTATATTATATTCATCTAAAGGGGACACTTGGAACAACGGTAAAGTTATCTCTACGTAACTTACAGGTTACTGATTCAAACCGTGGAAGCAACCACTAATACTTGTATTCTATTAGTCTATTTTCCATGTGATGAACTGACTATTTGCCAAGAAAAGTATATGAATTTAATAATAAAAAATTATGTACCTTACTAATATGATTCATGTATTATAATTTCAGCACAACTCTATAACTACAAAAGCTATTCCAAATAACTAAAAAAGTCTTTGTATATACAGACAATAACTTTGGGGTAATTGACCAATTTAATCTATGAAATAATTGTTTCAACCACATTTTTTTTTATTAATATTGGAAGTTCCTTTTAATACAATTTCGTGATTAGTCAAATATTACTTGCGTATATGACTTAAAATTAAGGTCCACGTGGCAACCTTTTGACCATTTTCCCTAAGCCAAGTGGCAAAAATATGGTCTTTTGAAATTTTGAAAAACTCAATTAAATATTTGCAAATATATTTACAGAATTAAGCCGGCAGAGGACGGCAGAATTAATTAGCCTATCGAAATGACAAATAAACTTGTCATTTTTCAGGTTTAAAAAGGAGGCAACAAAATTAAAATTTTCCAGGCAAAAATTGAGTTTGCATTTTGAGAAAGAAGCTATGGGATCATCTTTCAGTTGCTGTGGTGATGAAAAGGTTGAAGAAGGGTATGTACTAACCAAAAACTCTTTTGTTTACCCTATGTATTTTTACATTGTATATTGTTCGAGTAGAAGGGGAGTCATTGAGCAACGATAAGGTTGTTTCTGTGTAATATATAGACCACAGGTTGGAGCCGTGAAAGTAGTCACTAATGTTCGCATTAGTTCGAGCCGTGAAGGGTTCGAGCCGTAAAGGCAGTCACTTATGTTTGCATTAGAGTAGGTTGTTAGTCATCTTTATTACACCTATTGAGAGTGCGACCCTTCTCTGAGTTCTATATGAATACCAGATACTTTATGCATTGGGCTGTCTTCCAACCAAGAGCATGACAATCTTGTTAAAACCATTTGTTGTTGCATATAACTTCTTTTTTGCATGTAAAAATTTTACATCTCTTTACTGATATATACATAATTTGAGGCAAGAGCCATATTAGGTGACATTTTGTGAAGGATTTCTTTAATATTGCTGAAACCATTTCTTGCTGCATATGACTTTTTTTATATGTTTTAAAAAATATATGTCGAAGGGAGCCTTGGAGCAACGGTAAAGTTATCTCCGTGTGACTTATAGGTTATAGTTTCGAGCCGTAAAAGCAATCACTAATGTTTGCATTATTTACATCACACCTCCATTGGAGTGCAATCATTCCCTGGATCCTGTATATATGCGGGTTATGTCGAGCTGTCAAAGGGGAGCTTTGGAGCAACGGTAAACCATAAGACCTATAGATTACGGGTTCGAACCGTAAAAGCAACCACTAATATTTGCATTAGGATAGTCTATCTACGTCGCACCCCTTTGGAGTGCGGCTTTTTTTCGGGCCTTCAGTAATGCAGGATACCTTGTGCACCTGACTGCCTTTTTTCTAAAACAATTATGTCAACATACATAAGTAAAATGTGAATTGATTGGGATTTTTATAGGCCAAACAATGAAATGGGTGATGGAAATTCTTGGAGAATATTCACATACAAGGAGTTACATGCAGCAACAAATGGATTCAGTGAGAATAACAAGCTTGGAGAAGGAGGTTTTGGCAGTGTCTATTGGGGTAAAACCTCTGATGGTCTTCAGGTAATAAATAAATAAATAGCTTCTTAATTATTACATTATTAATAATCAATATTTTCATACTCCCCAACAAATAATTTAAAAAAATGTACGGATGATTTAACAAATTAAAGAAGAGGAATTCAATAATTTGAAGCATACATTTTGGTTATGCCTCTGTTGCAAAATGGTAATCCTATTTTTTTTTGTCAATAATTAAATGAACTACCTTTGTCTAACAATATTTTAAAAATTATTGTTATCATTGGAATGAGAGAAGATTCAACATAAAAAAGCAGATTTTAAATATCAAAATTTTTATTTTTTTATCTTCTATAAATCAGTCAACATTTATTCGTATCGCTAAGTTTAGTAAGTTCTCGTTATGCGAGAGGTCTGATGAAGGATCGAACCATATTGTCTTTATTATATACGGTCTTATCTTACATTTTCGCTATATACGAAATATGAGGAAGAGTCAAACCATATTGTATCTATCGTATACTTTCTTACATTATATTTCTGCTAGAGGTTATATTTATAAAATTTTTGTATTGCAGATAGCAGTTAAGAAGTTAAAATCAATGAGCTCCAAAGCAGAAATGGAATTTGCCGTGGAAGTTGAAGTGCTTGGGAGGGTTAGGCACAAAAATTTGTTAGGCCTAAGAGGCTATTGTGCTGGGAATGAACAAAGGCTAATTGTGTATGATTATATGCCAAATCTGAGTTTGCTCTCACATTTACATGGTCATTTATCTAAAGAAGTTCAATTGGATTGGAAGAAAAGAATGAAAGTTGCTATTGGCTCTGCAGAAGGCCTCTTGTAAGTTTCTTTATTTACTACTCCTTTTAACACATGTACCTCAGGGCAGTCTGGCGCGTAAAATATCATGTGTTCACGTGGGGCCCAAGAAGAGCTGCATATTAAGGATGTGATTTAGACAGCCTACCCTAATGCAAGTATTAGTGGCTGCTTTTACGGCTTGAACTCGTGATTTATAGGTCACACGGAGACAACTTTACCGTTGCTCCAAGGCTCCAACTTTACTTGTACCTCATGAAGTAGAAATTGTACCTTATTCGAACAATTTATACATAAGGAGCCGGGGTAAAGTTGTCACAAGTTCGAGAAGTGGAAGTAGCCACTAATATTTACATTAGGGTTGGTTGTCTATACCATACCCCTTTAGTTACGGGCCTTTCCCAGACCCTGCGTGAACGCGAGATGCTTTCTGTACCGCACTGCTCTTTTAGCGTGTATAGTCATAACAAATACTCATATATGTATGTTTTGCTATAGGTATTTGCATCATGAGGTTACACCACATATCATTCACAGAGATATCAAAGCTAGTAATGTTCTCTTGGATTCAAACTTTGAGCCATTAGTTGCTGATTTTGGTTTTGCAAAACTAATTCCAGAAGGAGTTAGTCACATGACGACACGTGTCAAGGGAACATTGGGATATTTAGCACCAGAATATGCTATGTGGGGTAAAGTTTCTGAAAGTTGTGATGTTTATAGCTTTGGAATTCTTCTCCTTGAGTTAATTACTGGGAGAAAACCTGTTGAAAAACTTCCAAATGGTATTAAAAGAACAATTACAGAATGGGTTGAACCAATGATAGCTAAAGAAAAATTTAAGGACCTTGTTGATCCTAAATTAAAGGGAAGTTTCGACGAGTTTCAACTGAGACAATCGATTCATGTAGCAGCGTTATGTGTTCAGAGCGAGCATGATAAACGACCAACGATGAAAGAAGTTGTTAGTATATTGAAAGGGGAAGAGGTGAATTTTGTGAAGGTAAATCAAAATTTGAGAATTCAAAGTATTAAATATAGAGATGATTTAATAGCAATGGATCAAGCTAGTGATCAAGATGATGATCAAAGTAGTTATCAAGGGAATGAAAGTAGTGTTTATGGTGTGTTTGGTGCTATGGAAACTCAAAAAATGCAAGATCCTTACAAACGTTTTGGAGATAAATAAGGTGTGAAAAATTGGATGAAAAGAGTCGTTCGTCTGTGATTTAGTTATACAGTATTTTAGGTACAAGCAAGTTGGTCTGAACACCATTATCATTCAGAAAGAAATTTAATTACATGATATGTTATTTTAAGCTATTAATGACATTCCAATGCACAATGTCGAGGAATTAAACTTTGAGAACTTTTTAAGGTGATAATTCTTTTCTTGAGTTTTTATGTAATTTTTCTAATGTAAGAGAATACTTCGAGCCCTTTTGTTATATATCTTCACTTTGTTTTTTAAATATAAGTACAATATGTGTCAAAGTCAATTCTGCTCAACCCGACCCGAAACTAATTACAGAATCAGATTATCCATTAGGGCACGAGTAATATTATGTAATTAGATTCTTAATTAGAATTTAATTATCCTCTCATATTATCAATTTTTCTTTTAGAAATTAAATATATAATCCTTAATTCCCCCTCTTAAATCTCATGATTTATGCTTTAAATTCAATAAAAAATGAGTGTTATCATCCACAAGTGATAAAGAATCATTATCTTGTAGTTTTAGGTACTTTTCTAGTCCAACTTGTGAGCTATCTTCCCAAAATTTTGCCAAAAATGGCTGCTATCACTAAGCTCACTGTTCATCTAAACTTGTACCTGTTTGTCGTCCCGATAAAGGAATTTAAAGTTTTTTTATTTTAATTATTTTCATAATAATAGATTCCTTTAACCGTTGACTATGCTTATGAGGCAACCACATGCGTGATGTGGCAATACTATGTGCAATTCACCTAATAAGTTAAAATTTTGACTTTGCTTATGTATTGATTTAATACTTTAGAGCGGAGAAGGATGGTGTTTATGGAAGATTAATGGTGCTTGTGGCTGCCCGGTGAAGAAGAAGAAGAAGAAAAAAAAAAGAATGATTTTAGAATTTTTGATATATTAGTGAGAATAAGTTGGGACCCACTAATCATGCATGTCAAACAATAATAGGCTAAGAATATGATATGTCAGTCATGTCACAGCGTTTGAGAGACACGCTCAACGGGAGGTTTATAGTATTTGCTTTTTTACCAAGTTGGGATGTTCAAACGAAATCTTTTTACGTTAATTTACCGGATTGATAAACAGGTATAAATTTAAATGGCTCGGAGATCCTTTTCCCTTAAATGTATTTGGCCATTTCTGCAATTGTGGCCCAACTATTATTATAGCGATCCAGACCCAAACCAAAAAGCAGTGATTTGCACAAATTGGATCATCTAGTGTCACCATTTAAATTTTGGTCCCAGTAAAAGAAGTCTGGTCAGAATTTTAAAGTATGTTGGTCAGAATTTTATAGGCAAATTTTATGAAGATTTGTTAAAATTGTGACGGTTGCCATAATTTTACAAGTTATGCTAATAGTCACAAAATTCTAATGGTTGTCATATTTTTTTGCAATTGGCCACAAAAAATAAAGATCGATCACCAAATTTTTCGTAATGTAGCTAAAAATTCTTGAAAAAATAACATTGTATAGCCGCTTTTAAAATAATAGCCGAAAATATGTGTGTGTATATATATACACACACATACATTCTGCATATAATATATAAAAATTATACAAAAATTGGGTAATGAAACTCATCATTTTTGTGCCAAACTTACAACACCAATATCAAGAAACTATTAATTATGAGAAATTTTTTTTAATCGGATTGAAATCGTAAGACAGTTCGGTTCTCTAGAGTCATCTGCCGCCCTGGAGAAGGGGCGATTAAAACTTTCCATTATGATTTCATTATTTTTAGAAATTAGAAAGGAATGAACATAGCTAAAGAGAGCTTTCTGTACGACTCATTAAAGTGAAAAAGAGTACTGTACTTTAATTACAAGTTCAATATTTAATTGTATGCCAAAAGATCTTGGAGTTAATATAATAATGGATAATCATTTTTACACGAAAATTTTGTTCCTTGTAATTATTCTTAGAAGCTAGCCTATTTAATGTACTTGATACCCTTCTTTTTGTCTCTCATGATAATTTATTCTAAATCTTCAATTTATTTCCATTTATTTGTTACTGCACGTTTTTTTAATTATTAATTATATAAAAAAAAAATTATCACAGTAGATGAGTAAATAAAATAGCTCGACGGCAGAAGGATAAAATATTTAACATCTTTTTATGAATTATTCTGTGAGTCTTTTACGCAATCAATGTATGTTTTTACTTACTTAACTCTGTTATATTTCAACTGCATCGTACAATATTGCTTTATTGATTTAGGGGTCGTTTGGTACGAACACAAGTAATGCATGGATTAGTAATGTAGGGATTAGTAATGCAGGAATTATTTTTTATCAAGTGTTTGATTCATTGTATTAAAAATTAGCTATGCAATGTATAATCTAAGCTTGTGTTTGGTTTAAAACTGTACAAAATCTTCTTTACTTATACCCTTGAATATTCTTCTTTATGTATATAAAGAAATTTAGGAAAAGGGTTTGAGGGGCGGTTTAGTAATTTTAGGGTCTTATCCAGGTATAGTTAATGCAGGGATTAGTAATTCCTTGGTTTCCTTAGTATTAGCTAAGCCCTCATATGAAGTATAAATAATCCATGTATTAGGTATGCATAAATTAAATTGAGCAACCAAATATTATATTGGACTGATTAATTTTTATACATAAATTATTTTACTTAGTACAACCTCGCAAACAACGTCTTAATGATCAACAAATAGTACTTGGTGGCGGAACCAGAAAATCAAATAAGTTTGTCAAAAATATATCAAGAATGTTATATTTCATGATTTTGTAATTTTAAAAATAAATTTCTCAATAAAGTGAATATTGATTTGACGTAAAGTCTCTGCCATATCCATAATAATTGCGAAAATGCTAATGATTGTACAGTTAGTTGTTGTTTCAAACTGCCATATATATAATTATACAATCATCATCATCATTATTTTCCAGTTATTTATGTATTTTAATTTTTACTTTTCTCTTGGTGAGGAATTATAATGTTGTTGTTAGCACATATAATTTTTTCTTAAAGTGGTGTTAGGTCTTAAAATGTACTTTATATTGCATGACACTATGATGAAACCAAGAGGGTACATCTAGACTTTGAAATAATTTGTTTATTTAATTCCAAACATGTAGGGAAAGTTTATTAGTTTTGGCAATGTGGATAATAAGCAATAATAAGTAGATCCCATGCACCCCTTTTTTGCATCCAATTATCACTTAATTGAAAGGAAACCTTAGATCAACCGTAGGGTTATTTCTGTATGACTTATCGATTATGGGTTCGAGTCGTAACAATAATTATTAATATTTGTGTTAGGTTAGACTGTCTTCATCACACCTCTTAAATGTGGTCATTTCTTGAATTCTGCATGAATACGGAATACTTTATGGACCGAGATGCCCTGCCGATTATCGCTTATTTTTTGTTCATTTTCTAATTTAGTAGCCACAGTATTTGTATGTGTATCTTTTGCATATATTTACTGATTCACCAATCAAATTATCTATGTCCATGGGGTTATTTCACGCCAGTACTCAGTGACGAAAGCAGGAATTCAGATATGTGTATTTGAAAATATATAAGAACATTACATCTTGAATTTGAACCTATATGACCTAAAGTAATTTTTAAACCCTCTTTGCCATGAATCTTACGTTAAAAAGATTCAACAATTCATATATAATAAAAGAATATTTGTGTCTTATATTTTTACACAATTATATAATATTTTGACGAATGAGATTCAATTAAACACCAGTCATTCTCTCCTCAACCCCAAGAAAGCTCTCTTTCCAAGAAGGCAAGACAAAGAAAAAGAGATTGGTGTGTCATTTAAGTGTCACACAACTTTCCCTACCAAACTCTATGAAAAAAATGGAATAAATATTATTATTCCCTTTATAGTTTACCATATCAGAAAGGAAAGATAGGCCATGTATCAAACTTATGAAACAAGAGAAATCAAATACAAAATACCTTTACCTTTGCTTATCCCTCAAAGCATTCAACCATATAGCACTTAATTTCATATCCAAAAGTTACATTACTTTTTTTTTCCTCTATGCTTCTTAGAAAAGAATAATTGAATGAAACTAAAGTGGTCACTCCCCTCCCCC
>MCJB01020660.1:232134-294923 GCA_002018475.1 Nicotiana obtusifolia
GGCTTGAACATATTAATATCGGAGCACGATAGAATTTATGACCTCGCGGATGGAGAGGAATTCAAACTCTCGATATTTCTATAAATACTTTGATTTTTAAAATCGACTTTTTCAACCGCTCGAAAATTCATCACATGCGCGCTTCGCCCGCCATGTTCATCCGCCCGCTGACAAATAGAGGCTTATCTATGTATTCCCTACACTTGCCAACGCCTATAGGCTTATTCTATTGCCTTTAAAATTAAAAAAGAAAAAAAAAGAAAAAACAAAAGAAACAAAAATATTAAGTGCGGGACTGGATTTCAGACAAGAGATAAAAATGGGCCAAAACTTTTTGTTGGTAAGGCAGCTAGATGTATAGATACAAATAGAGAGAACGAAATGGGAGATCAATTTGTTGTCAATTTAGGGTCCTCAAATGGGCCATATTTTTGGGCCTACATATCACGTGAAGTTCATATGCTTAGGTTTTCAGTATTTGGGCCCCCACTTCAGTTGTCAATTCTTCCGTGTTAACGGGCTATTTGCAGTCGTACTTTATATTTGTGCCACCTTTTAATATGTACCCTATTTTTAAAAATTATTGATTTGATATCCAGTTGACAAAAAATCCGTAATAATATGACAATTATACTCCTGACAAAAGATATAAAAGTTGCATCACGCATTAATCGCGTTCTCCTCCATCACTCCGTCCTTCCTCAGATCTCCTCTCCTCTCAACAGCTTTAACAAAAAACTAGAAAGTCGAACCAGATTCATATTCCAAATTCAAAATTACAGAATACATTGTAAGTATTGTAATTCATCTTCAGAATTCGAATTAGTTTGTGAAACTGATTGAGCTTCATGATATATGTTTCTGCAATTCGTCATGCTTTTTAAGTTTTAAACTTAAACAAGAAAATCGGAATTCAATTGATGCCTATAGATATTTTCACTTATGATCATTTAATTACACTTGCATAAAGTTATTTGACGGATATAGCATGAAGTTTTCACTTATAGATCTTCAAAAACTTTTCAAACATTCAAATTTAATGCATGAAAGATATAGACTAAAGTTGTTTCACGTTGAACTCTGAATTTTTAATCAAACACAAGCTAAAACTTCATGCTAATGTAGCGTGGAGTTGTTTCACGTTGAAGCTAAAACTTCATGCCAATGGATGCTTTCTACAGTATGCTGAAGTTTTTTAGTTCGTATGCTAAAACTTCATATTAGACATGTTTAAGTTTTTGTCCTGCATTATGTAATAAGTTTTTGTCCTACAGTATGTAAATTTTTTGTTCATTTCCCTAACACTTCACACCAAACATGCTGAAGTTTTCAATCTGTAGGATGATCGCGTCCAAATGCATACCTCTAAACAAGGTATGAAACGCTCAATTGCAATTATAGTAACCCAACCAAGAGTCGGGGTTGAATCCACAGGGAACAGATGAGAGTTAGGGGTATACATTCTAATGCGTGAAATTTAATTATCTTAATTTGCACTTCCACAAAAAAAGGTTTTGTTTCTATTTCTAATTTTACACTAAAGTTTGCAGAATAAGGAAATAAGACTAGGATGGTTGTTTTTTATGTTTTCAAATTGAAAAAAGCCTAGGGTTGTGACCATTACCTAGGTATTTGCCTAATGGGATAAAAATCTTAATGCTTGTTTTGTTGATCGAGCTGTATTATAGCTATGAACTCTCAATTACCCAATAATTACCTCGGTCAGAGAATGGTTTTGCCTAATTTGGCTTTCTCAAGACCAAATGTGTATAACCCAGAATAGTTGATAACAACTCAAGTCGGGTTATTACTATCTCTAGGCTGAACCCTTTAATTAGGTTAATCAATCTCTTGATTGACCCAATTCTTTGTTAGCCAAGTTTTCCTAGACTAAGTCTCTCTTTCTAAGTAGTGACTAAATCAAATAGGCATGAACTAATGTTTGCAACCATTAATTCCATAAATTAAAGCATGATCTAGCCTAAATAATAAACACTGAATCATAAACAAGTAGTATATTATATACCTATAAAGTTTACACACTAGGGTTAGGTCACAACCCTAATAAAATTCTAGCTACTCATGCTTGTTTTTGAAGAAGAAGAAGAAGAAAGACTAATTAAACTCATAATGTAAGCTTAAAATAATAAAACCTATTGCAAAATACACCAAAATATGGTAAACTTCCAAAAGAGGCAAAGAAAAACGACTAAAATACTTGCTGATGTCAAAATTTAGCCTAATTTCGTGAAACTTTTCTGTTTATACAAATATGAAAATCTCGGACAAAAATACCTCTCGGGAGGTTCTACGGCCCCATAATTCCATGTGCGGTCCGCAGACTTTCTCATCTTGCAAGAGTGGGATTCTACGGCTGCACAATTCTGGGTTGCAGCCGCAAGGTCACATTTCTGTGATCCGCACTTTTATGTCTACTGCCGCAAGGCACTTCTTCTGCGGATGCACAAATTCATGTGTGGTCCACAATTTGCACAAATATCTGCTGAATTTTTCTTCATTGTTTGCGGCCGCATGTGGAATTATGCAATCCCCAATTTCTTCTACGGCCGCAAGATTCCTTCTGTACACCGCACTTTGTATGCTTCTGTGCCCTTTTGTTGCCTTGTGCTCGGGCTACTCCTCTTTGAGCCGGATTTCATCTCGGGAATTCCTACAATTTTGCACATTTCATTAGTTTTGGGAGTGCAATTCAATGCTTTTAGACTAAAATAAAAGCTAAAAGGCGCAAATAAGTAGTCAAAATCCCCACTTACCAACTCCTCCAAACTTAAGTCTTTGCTTGTTCTCAAGCAAACAAAATAGTTCCCACCTCCACAAGTTAAGGGTCATTTCAGCCAGTCAAAGGTGAGCCATTCACACATTAGTTGGGACCAACAATTACCCACACTACTTATGTACTAGCAATAAGGCGACAAGTTAAACATTCATGCACATACAGTTCTAATGTGACACTTGAAAATCAAGAGTTGACTTTATTCATCAAGGAAGCTTGCTTGCGTATGTAGGTCATTGTGGATCCCAAACTCCTTCTCCTCCACTCTCTATTTGCATAGTTCACTTAAGAGTTTTAGCACTCAGACCAAAGATTTATGAAAGGTTCACTCATCTCTCTCAAGAGAATGTCGCAAGTACGGCTTCAAGTACCATAGGCTTACCCCTCATGTAGATTGCCACTAATGTAAGCCCACTCGACTTGAAATCAAGTAGGGCTTCTTTCGGGTTGTAATGAAGGCTTTTGGGCTAGGGTTGGATACACTATGATTGAGTGGGTTCACCTTTCCTTAAGCACTCCATTTTTTTATTCTCGGCTCACACTTTGCCAATTCTTTGAGACAATTTCTTTTCCTTGGGGAACTAGAGAGACTTAGCATCACTTTTTCTTGATCAGGACATTCATTTTCTCCCTCTTTGATTTCTCCATGTTTTGAATCATTATCTCTCTCTGAATCCCTTCAACTCTTCCACCTGTTTTTTTTTTGTATTTTTCTTTTTGTTATTTTCTTTTCTTGCTCTTTTCTCCCCATCATTTCTTTTTCTCTTTTTGTGATTTGATACCTCTTTCAAGTTCCTCATCTCTCCCCCAAACTTACCTTTTTAGCCAATTGTTTCACAAGAGTATGAAGGAAAGCTCTAAGGATAACAACATTGGTAGGCCATGAAAAATTCAAACAGGCCAAGGAAAGCCTACAATCATTTCTGAAGCCAAGTAAAACTTAAGATTTCGCCTTGAAAATAATTTGGGGCAAGTTCTAGACCTTTCGCATGGGTACTTGGACTAGCAACAAAGCATCCCACCCCTCATGCAACTGGATTATTAAAGAGGATAGAGTCGAGGGCCAACAATGACCACATTCAAGATTGAAAATCACTATGGTTCGATTAAACCACTCGATGATTGCCTAAGTCAACACAAGAGTCACAAAGTCACTAACTAGAGCTATTTCTTTCAAAAACCTTGTTTCTAACCTTAAACAAGTAGTTAAGTGCGCTAGTACCAAATGAAGCACGATTGACTCTTCGAGCATGACCCAATTAGGTCTTTTTATTCATTACTCCTACTATTATTACCTAAACACAAAACGGACTCATTCCTTAAGAAGGTTGTCACGCCATTCATCGTTAAGAAAAGTCACCTGGTTCACACAAACACTACCTTTGGAAGAACCGTGACATTAATAAAACCAAAGGTTTATTATCTACTAAAACCTAAAAAGAAGCTACTAAACAAACAAATAAGCTACTAACTCAAAAAGAAGCTACTAAATTAAACACTAACTAATAGGAAAACAAACATAAAGAAGCTGCAAAGCAAAAACTATCAAAAGCATAATGAATATACATAATGCGGGAGATGGAGAAGAAATATACATAATGAGAGAAGAATAAGAAAATAGTATCAAGTTATTACAAGCCAAATGTCTCAGAATCAAAAAATAAGATCAAATAAACTCCCCCCTCCCCCCTCCCCCGAATAAAAATAAGCATTGTCCTCAATGCTTAACAAATAAAGAGTACAGGAAGGTAAGAGTGAAGAAGAACTCCCTATGGCTCTTTGGACATCTCTGTGTCTATAGCAATGTCACTGCCCTCAATCTCATCCAACCGGATTTGATCATCCTCAACTCTAGGAGTGATCTGGTGCCACCGATGTTGTTGGTGTTGTTGGATATGAGCCTAGATGGTGGAGGTAAATCAACATGTCAACAAGCTTGGCAACCTGTATCTGATGCTTGTCCACTGACTTCTTGGAGGCCTGGGACTTTCTCATCTTCTTTACTTCGTTGCCCAGCTCTTCAATCACTGACCCGTGTTGTACAAAGTAGACATGATTGTGTTCTAATCCTCCAGGAGCTTCTTCAATATTTCTTCTACTGATGGGGGCATCTGAGGTGCCGGCATAGAAGACTGTGCTGCAATAACACTAGATAAATCAGACAGCTTTGTAGTGGCTGTCTGCATCTAGTTATTGAGACTCGCTAATGTCTAGGAGACTCGAATCACAGAAAGTGGAACAGTAGGCATGGGCAGTGGCTTCAAAGCTGAAGTGGAACCTGTGACTGGACTGGTGTAGGAACTGAGGATGGTGGTCGAGGCATGGCTGTGGCACTAGAGGAAGGCTCAATCGAAGTGGATGGAACATCAACTGTATCACCACCGATGGCTAATCAGATTGGCCTGCGGTGGTAGACGGCTGACCCTTTCTCTTAGGGTTATGTGCATCCATCAATAAGTACCATGAGAAAGGCTTCTTAGCCCGCACCTTTGTTTCAAAGTCCTTCAGCTCTACCCTCGCATCCGTGAGATACTTTGTAATGGTGTTGGGATACGGGTAGGATGTGTCAACTTGCCGGGTGACCACAGAGATATTAGCTGACATCACAGCATCCACACTAATAGGGTACCCGGCCATGATGGAAGAAACTAAAACTGCCCGAAGGATTGGAAGATATGTCTCATTCAGGCACGGGTCTGGTCTGCTGCATACAAAGGTTTGCACCCATTTGCCTCGAAGATCAGAGTGCTCCTGTGAATTGAAACCCCTGCTGTGATCCATGGTGGTGGTGGCCTAGGAGCTACTAGAATATCTGCTAGCCAAGGATGAGCTGCATCCCCAAGTGCACATTTCTCTAAGTACTCTGTGGGCTCGACATCATCAAATCCCAAGAAGGTGTTCAATGTGTGCTGATCAAATCGCACCTTGAGGTTTCTCAATTTTGTCACCTTTGTTCCTTTCTTGATATGGTACCCGACCATGATGGAAGAAACTAAAACTGCCCGAAGGATTGGAAGATATGTCTCATTCAGGCACGGTTCTGGTCTGCTGCATACAAAGGTTTGCACCCCTTTGCCTCGAAGCTCAGAGTGCTCCTGTGAATTGAAACCCCTGCTGTGATCCATGGTGGTGGTGGCCTAGGAGCTACTAGAATCTCTGCTAGCCAAGGACGAGCTGCATCCCCAAGTGCACATTTCTCTAAGTACTCTGTGGGCTCGATATCATCAAATCCCAAGAAGGTGTTCAATGTGTGCTGATCAAATCGCACCTTGAGGTTTCTCACTTTTGTCACCTTTGTTCCTTTCTTGATATGTGCCACATTGGTATAGAATTCCCGGATAAGGTACTCCTTAGCATCCACCACACTCTGGGTAAACCACATCCACCCTTGGCGCTCTCTAAACTGTCTCAATACTGCAAGTTTATACCTCTCTAGGTCCTTCACTGAAACTATCACTCAAGAGTGAGCGACCTCACTGGCCACCATTCACGAAAACTGGAGAAAGTAGCCAAGCTCCCATATCTCTTTCTTCTTCGATTGCTCAAGGCCGGCAACTGTAATATCTCCCCCTCTTCCATCATCGGGAATGTCCTAAACTGATGTCTTTGGTGCTTGAGGGACAGGTGTAGTGGAAGGCTCAGAAGCCTGACTGGCACTCTCCGAACCCTCGGAAGTGCTATGGGATGTGGATGACTCGTCCTTGAGCTGATACTTCTCTGGAGGCCTTGACTGGATAGCCGGTTGCTCACGTATTGAGGTTGAGTTACCTCTGATGCTTCCCTAGATAGAGTATAAGAACTGGTTTTGGAAAGGTCTACACCTCTCTCTCTGCCGGTTGCTGTTTTTTTTTTATTTCACGTTGTTGGGCACTAAGTAAGGGTCTTTTCCCTCGTACCCGAGAAGGGTCACCCCTTCCTTTCGAAGTGTCGCCTCTGCCTCTAGATCGCACCATTTTCTGGACCAAGCAAAGGTGGTTTTGAAGTTGTTTGATGTAATTTGAGGGCTCGACTAAGTTTGTAACGTGTTTTAGGAATTGTTGGTATGTTTGGTTGAGGTCCGGGGGGCCTCGGGTTAATTGCGGGTGGTTATTAGATCAAGTTTGAAACTTAGAGAATTGCTGAAGTTGGAAGCTCCTGCTGTAATCGCACCTGCAGAAGCCTCATTGCATGTGCGATCTCGCAGAAGTGAGCTCTCCATAGCAGATGCAGCATGGCGTGGTTGGGGATGCGATCAAAGAAGCGACAAGTGGACTGTAGAAGGGGTCCCGCACCTGCGGGTGTTTGATCGTAGAAGCGCAAGGGCGCTTGGTGAGGCAGCTTTGCAGAAGCGGAAAAACCCTCGTAGAAGCGTGTCCGCAGAAGCGGACTGGACTCCGCAGAAGCGTGAGTGGTCGCAAATGCGGCTACGTAAACCAGAGAAGTGGTTTAGCTGGGCAAAGTCAAAAATATAAGGGTTTGCGATTGTTCTCCATTTCAAACATTTTGAGCTCGGTCTAAGGTGATTTTGGAGAGGATTTTCGAGGGGATTCTTGAGGTAAGTCCCTTGTGCTCATTTTTTTATCAAAAATCTTGTTTCCCTATCGATTTTTCCCCTAGTTGGTGTGTATTTAAGGTGTAAATTAGGGGTTTGAGGCTAGGGATTTAGAGGGTTAGATTTGGGGATTTGGGTGACGATTTGGTGTCAGATTTTGATAAATTTGGTATGGTTAGACTCGCTGTTGAATGTGCTTTCTGGTTTTATGAATTTTGTCGGATTTCGAGACGTGGGCCCGGGGGATGGCTTTGAGCCGATTTTGGATTTTGATTAATAACATCATATTTTCTAGTGAAATTGATTCCTTTTGCCTGTGTTGATTGAATCGTATTGTTTATGGTTAGATTCGAGGCATTCAAAGGTCGTTTCATGAGGCAAGAGTTTATTGGAGTAGAAATTTTCTCGGATTGAGGTACGTAACAGTTTTAAATTTGGTTCCGAGGGTACGAAACCTCGTATTACTTGTCTTGTGTTTGGTTTTGAGGTGACACACATGCTAGGTGATGGGCGTGCACCATAGGAATTGCGACTTGGTCAAGTTCCGTAGAATCATGTAGTTGTATAATCTGTTGTTATCCGTACGTTCTCCATGTATTAGAGAAATTGAACCACAAATCATATTTAGACTATGTGTTGGCATTATAGGGACCCACAGAGGTCGTATACATGTTGAATTATCTGCTAAATTACTATTTGTACTCAGTCACAGTTTATTTGTATATTACATCTCAGTCTCTGTTGTTCATTTTTTATGCATCACATCATTGCTGTCTGGGCTGCTTATTATGATTTCTGAGAGCCCGAGAGACCGGAGAAGTTGATGACTAAGTGAGGCCGCGGCCTAATTGTGAGGTATTATACTATAGCACGTGAGTTGTCCGTGCAGCATTTGAGTTGTTCGTGCGGATCTAGATAAAGTTATGGCACATGAGTTGTCCCGGTGAATTATAGTGCTTGGCCTAAAGGAGCCCTTCCGAAGTTCGCACACACCCACAGTGAACGTAGGTACCTACTGAGTGCAAGTGCTGAGTGAATGGGAGAGCTGAGTGACCGTGTCCATGAGATGATGCATTTGATTTCATACTTGTTGCACTTAGCTGCCTTGTATCACTGTCTTGGTAATTTCTGAAGGATATTACACTCTGTTAGTTGAACTTGACATGAAATAACTATTTTGGCCTTAATTATTGAACTTGAAAGCATGCCTACCTTCCATGTTAAAATCACAATATCGAACTATAACAGTAAAGCTCGTCACTACTTTCAGTTCTTTATTTAACCTTGTTATTTGCTGAGTTGGTTGTACTCATACTATACCCTGCACTTCGTGTGCAGATCTAGGTGTTCCCGGACACAGTAAGTGTTGATTTCCGCGCCCAGTTGATCTTCTGGAGATTTTGAGGTAGCTGCCGGCATTTCGAGACCTTGTTTCTCCTTAACTATCTTTTCACTTATTGTAATTGGTTTTAGATTTTCGCAGACAGTATTTTCCAGATTTATGATGTATAGATGCTCATGTACTCAGTGACACCACGATGTTGGAAATTTCCGCGTTGTATTTTGGATTTTTTATCCTTTTTATGAGAAGTTATTATTATTTAAACGGTTTTTAATTTGTTTTTTGTTAAGTGTTGGAGTTATTTCATAAATGTCAGCTTGCCTAGTACCACGATAGGCGCCATAACGACAGGTTAGGATTTTGTGTAGTATTTGAACTAAGTACTTTCTTCATGATCTCTATAATTACATGCCTTGAAAATATGTGTGGCTTCCTTTTGACACCGACGCTCATCTCTAGACTCTTATGATTAATTTTTGTGTGCTGGAATTTTATGGTGGTTGTGCTAGTTGCTTTAACTCGAGAGTCAGGTCCGAGCCGTCCTAAGTGAGTCATGTGCATTGTGTGAGGTGAGACTTTAATATACTCTATGCCATCCTTGCTAGCCTATAACTTGCCTCGTGTGTGAGTCAAAGAAAAATTATTAAGTCTTGGAAGTTTGGGAAGTGAGATAGGCTTTCTTTGATTGACCATTTAGCCTATTTGCCTATCGGTGTTGATATTATCCGTAGTCACACCTTTTGAGTCTATAGACCTTTTCTTTAGCAACCATATTGCAAGCCGAATCCCTGTTGTTCTTAATCAAATCTTGCTGGACCTTTAACTCCAAAAGAACTTAAGTAGCTAGAAGAGTAAAGAAAAAGAGTGGGTAGCTTTTGAGCGGAATCATAAAAAGGCCGAAAAGGTGCACTTGTATATAAATAAAAAAGACATACTAGCCAGAAATACCAAATTGAAGAGATTGAAAAAAAACAAGAATAATAACTCTCATATCTTTGTCTGGGTTAGTAAGTATCTATATGTTGATGTGCTTAATGAAGAGGGGCCTAAATGTGTATGGTTTCTTGGCAAAACATCAAATTGGTCAAGATAAGAAGGTAAAGTGCTTAGGAGGGTTAGTCATTATTTTCTCAAATATATCATACCCGTCCCTTAGCCTACATTATAACCTATAAAGTCCTACTTAATCCTAGACTTTACGAGCTTAAATTAGTAGAGACTTACACTATGGGCAAGCCTATGGTACTAACGTGGGTAGCATAAGAGTTTCTTTGTGAGAGTGATCAAATTCTTTCTATATTTGAGTCCTTAAACTATACTAGAACTTATATTGAGTGCGTGGACTACTTTCTCTCTATGGTTTGTTGGTGAGGGCACATGATTTGCAAAGGATTGGTAGAGACCTTGATTTTTGAGTAGGCAAAAGGAGCGAGTCATAGTGTGGAATGCAGTAGAGTCAAGTTTTGAGGAGAGGATGTTAGGAAGAGCCACATGAATATTTTAAATGATCTTGACATGAGTTTAAAACTTGAGGAAAGGTATGAAGAGTGCTATGATGGGATCTAAGAGTTGATATAAACCATTGTCATTGGTGAGATGCTTGAGGATATTTTGAAAGGTGCTTCTTGCTTATGTGTTTAATTTTTAGTTGCTCGAGGACGAGCAAAATTTTAAGTATGGAGTGGTGATAAAGGGTGAAAATTGCATGTTTTATGTGTGTTTGTGTGTTATTTCATATGTGAGGAGTTCACATCGCTTTTGAAGTGAAAATATGCTCATTACGTGTTTCTTATGTGCAGGAATAAACTTTCTAGGAAAGGATCAAATGGGAAAAAACTGGTGAAAAAGAGCTGAAGAGAAAAGTCCCAAACAACTAAGCGAGGTTCACTTCGTCAGACAGGGACTGGAGCAGAAGAAACCAGGAAAGTCCCGGACAACAAAGTGAGGTTCACTTCGCCAGACCGGGACCGGAGCAGAAAACTCAGCCTTTTCAATCCGAATTAGAAGAAGCCAATTCGGCCTAACTCAACCCTAAACCATATAATATAAAAGTTAGCCACTTTTTGAAGGGAGAGAAGGTTTTAGATAGGCAAGAACACGCTTGGAGCAAGGAGAAGAAAACTTCACGTCTTTTTACTCTTTCTTCCTAATTTTCCATAAGTTATGAATTCTAATCTAGTATTTGTGCAACAACTATGAGTAGCTAAATTCTCATCCAGGGTTTGATTGAACCTATTGAAGGATGATTTTTCCACTGAGTTTAATATAAATTTGTCATTTACTTTTCTCTACTTGTTCAACTATATTATTATTGTGGTTGGCTGATGTGCCCTCCATTGATTGTGCCTATTGTGTACTGCTTGAGAGAGAGTACACATTTATGTAGTTGATGAACAACACCACTCCTAATGTATTTGATAGATCAATATAAAGGGTTTAAAGGCAGGATTAGAGATAACAAAATCTAGGTGCGATCGTAGTGAGGTGAATTAGTGCCATCTAACGTAATTCAAGAGAATATGTCTAGTAAATTATGGTAGTTGCTCGAAAGAGAGCTACGACACTCAAAGTACTCACGATCGGTAGAGAATACTTGGAGAATTTATAGGAAACATAGCGGGGGAGATTCCGACAATTGAGAAATCAAAATCCTAGACTTTTTCAATCTTGTCTACGATATTTGGTTTGTTAGTAATAAAACTACATCTTTTTAAAATACCTTATTTTTAGACTGTGGCTTTTAGACTGTGGCTTCGCTACTGCATTTCCACTATCGCTTGTCAATACAACAATAATGAAAATATGCTGCAATAATAAAAAATAAAAAAAAGAGCACCTATATAAGTATTCATCAGGGGCGGATGTACTATTTTCATATACGTACAATTGAATTCATAATTTTAAACGTGTAGCATAATTTATGTGTAAAACTTTATTGAAATTGTAATAAATAATATATTCAAACTCATAACTTTGAAAATATAATGAATTCAATGATAAAAAACTTAAAGTTTGAACCTATAAAGTTTAAATTCTGATCCATCTCTAATATGCATATAATTTCGGAAAAGAATAATTGATGAATGCAATTATTGGTAACAATCTAATAATCACGGGTGAATGAAAGATATATATAGTGATGCTACTCATTATTTCCAAAACTATAGTGGTACAGAAAAGTTTGATCGAAAATCGGTTCAAGGGATATTTTATTATCCCATACCAACTCCTCAAGATGTACTCATAGAGGAAGCTGATGCTATTCATATTTTTAAAATTATAGTGGCACAAAAATCTATAAATAGAACATAAATAATTTTAATGAAATCTACTCATTTATTAATTTGATATAAATATTTATGCGAATAAATTTCTCCCATTTAAAATCTCGAGGAAATATAATATGCAACCTCACCCACAGCGGAGAGGAATTTGAGGCAAAGTACATTCTCTGTAAACTTTGCTTCTTTAAATTATTTATGTATTTATGTTTATATATTTCTTAAACCAAAAAAAAAGTATCTAGTTGACTCTCAAGTATCATAGGACATCTTCAACTCATTGCACCATTTTTTGCATCAAAATAATGCAAACATTAAAATAGTACAAATTAATTCCAATCAATTACGTCATTTTTTGCACCAAAAAAATATTTTTTTTATATTATTCTCTCTCTTTTATATTATATTATTTTTTTTTACTTAAATTTTATTTTGTAATTTCAGAAAAAAAAATCCTTTATTTTTTTTTCTCTTTTACATATCCATCCCATGTAATTCATAATCCTTTGTTATATAA
Organism: Nicotiana obtusifolia; assembly: GCA_002018475.1. Taxonomy (NCBI): domain Eukaryota; kingdom Viridiplantae; phylum Streptophyta; class Magnoliopsida; order Solanales; family Solanaceae; genus Nicotiana; species Nicotiana obtusifolia. Next base: position 244,600 of record MCJB01020660.1, read on the forward strand.
TCATTTAATATAAAAGTATTTTATACCATAAAATTTTAAATAATATAAATAATAAACAAATATTATACGTTATACATATTAATGGATAATTCAAATAAAAGAGAAATCATTGATAAAATATAATTAAATAAAATTGAAGAGAAAAATCGAAGAAGGTTTTTCATCTGCTATGCAAATGGTCCAATCAGAAAATAATTGACTTGTTAAGTTGTTGGCAAAGTCAGGTGCAGACAGGCAGCGAGATTTGGAGATGAAAGATAGAGCTTTGAAACTATAATAATTTAAAGAAGAAAATAAAATTTTATTGTCGAATTTAGATTCTATTGGTGATCCAAATATTCGTGAATTTATTCGACAAGAACAAAAACGAATAATGGATAAAAGAAATCAACAATTTCAACAGCCACAACCACAACAATCCTCTGTCTCATACACTCAATATTTTAATGATATTAGTGGATCTGGAAACGGCCTACTAGAGTACTAAATTATTGTTATAATTTTCTATATTATTATGTTGTTTAATGTATTTTCAATTTTAATGTATTGATCATTGTTATGTTATTGATCATTGTGTTGTTATTGAATATTGTGTTATTCGAAATTATTATGTTATTGAACATTGTGTTATTTATTAACAATATATTATATTTTATATTTGCACTTTTTAGTTTTGTAATGGTTATATTTTTTAATACAATTATAACTTATAAAATTAACTTACAATTTTATATAAATAATATATACGAAATTAATTTATAAAACTTACACTCCAAAATTAAGATGTAAAACTAATATTATAAGATATTAAATGAAAATAATTAGGTATATTAGGAATCTAAAATTATAAATTAAAATTTTATAATATGTTAAATTAAAAGTATTATATAATAATAAATTATTAATGAATAGTAATGACGCAAAAAATAGTGCAAGGTTGGAGCTCCAAAACATCATTTTTTATATCAAAATAGTATTTGTGCAAAAAATAATGCAAGATTGAAAATGGCATTAGTGCGTACCATGGGGTCCAACCTGTTAATTGGCCAAAATAAAAGAGTAGACATTATTGTAATAGTAAAACTCAACGTGTCAATAATTAGTATGTTGCGGTATTCAATTCGATGACAAAATTTAAAAGAAAAAAAAAGATCTAAAAATTTCAGTCTAAAATAAATTATAAATATTTTTGCGAAAATTTAAAATTTTCAATGGGAAAAAAAGATTTATTTTAATAATTCTTGGCATCCAAAATTAAAGTAGTGCTTTCGTTATTCAATGCATGACAATGACAAAACCTCAACTCCATGCAATTCCTTTGCCTTCATGCCATAACTAAAAACAAATTAATGTTTTGATTCAAGAAGTCTTTTCAAATGTTGAGAGGAAACTAATATTTTTAATGTAAATTAGTGATCTTGTTTAGGTAATAAACTTTTTTAACCTATAAAAATAATTTATGACGGAAAGAGGAACCGACTCATTTCTTTTTCGCGAGGACGAATCAAGGCAATACGAATAAGTTTTTGCGAGAATCTCTTCTTTCTGATCTTGTCTTCATACTAAGTGGCCGTACAAACCTGTTTTATAGATAGAGTCAAAGTACGAGACGGATATTTACTTATTCTTTTTAGCGTGTGCTAGCTAAAGTGACTGTAGTTCCTATTTGTTCAAGATTAACTTTTCATATTTTCGTCACTTCATCAGGAATAACTATTTCGATGTTTTTACTTTAGCTATGTTTTCTACCATTATTTTGTTGAAGGAAGTTTTCTGGGGGCACTTTTTCCAAGTTGGATCCTATAGGATGCTATGGGTATCTTTTCTCAATTTGTTTGTTCGCTGAAGTAAATATCTACTTTTGGTGGGGGAAAAGAGTATATCAAAAAGTTCGATCTAGTTCCTTTCCAATCCCAAAACATACAAAGAGCTACCTTGTAAGGGTAGGTAAGTGCTAATTTGTCTATTTTTACAATCTTTTTATTAATACAATTTTTCTATTCGTCTATAGTATTATGATTTTCTTTATAATGTTGCGTAAGGCCTATTAAAAAAAAAGGTCTTATCTATGATAGGAGTTTTTCAGTCATAGGATTCGGATTCGGAACTCCTAATAAAGAATGAAGGGATTTAATTTTGTCCATTGTAACCTTTGGCTTTTATGATATGATTTAATGAAAAAATTACAGAAAAATTACAGAGTATACACTTATAACCAACTCAATCAACCAATATGAGCATTATGATCTCATACTATAGCAAATAAACAACTTTATTAGAAAAGCTAACTTTTACTTCTAATCTTGTGAAAAATTAAATCAGACAACTTTTCACTTCCCACTTCTCAAATCTCACTCTTCTCGTGATCTAACTCTTAGATTTCATCTTCTTTTACAACTTGAACAAGTCGCCCCATCACAATCTACTTCCACCCAAATTTCATCTTTCCCATTTGGCACCCCTAAACCAACCCNCCACCCCCCTAAGAACAAACCCACCCCCCTCAAAGTAGGGCCTACGTCGGCACAGACATATGACAATTAACATAAAATAATATCATTTGCTTTGTCATGAATCTTTTTTGTGGCCAAAACTCAACCCACGTGTCACCCCTATACTCGTCAGCACCAAGATTTCCCTTAAGAAGAAGATGCAATAGCTGTTCATTTTGCAAAATCCAAACTCATACACTAGTAGAGAAGGAAACTCAACAGGCCAGAGAAGAAGAAAGAAGAGAAAAATATGGGCATATTGAGAGGGGGCTCAAATTGTTTTCCAGGAGGATGGGGTGCGGCGACAGTGGCAAAACCTTGCGAGTATTGCCACTTAGACGCTGCACTCGTGTTCTGTCGAACAGACAACATGTTCATGTGCTTGGGCTGCGACACGCGGGTGCACGGGAACGCCCGCCACGAGCGAGTATGGATGTGCGAGGTCTGCGAGCAGGCGGCAGCTAGCATCACGTGCAAGGCGGATGCGGCTGCCCTTTGCGTCGCATGTGACCGCGACATCCACTCTGCAAACCCTCTGGCTCAACGCCACGAGCGGATTCCCGTGGTCCCTTTTTACGACCCCGTGGAATCCGTGGTGAAATCCACCGCCGCCACGCTCCTCGTGTCGATTAACAACTCCAACTCTATGTCTACGACCACCACCACGGCCGTAGCCTCTGACTTCAGTAAAGTTACAGCTTGTCTCGGACACCATGAAGAAGACTATAATTCTGATCCATGGATTTCTCCAAACACAATGACTACCAAACTTGCAGTAAATACAGTGGAAATGAAACCAATGGATTTCTTATTTTCAGATTCAGAAAACATTCTTGATTTTGACTACTCTGTTTCTATAGACACAAACTCTCAACCCAATTATAATTCAGCAAATGACAGTGTAGTACCTGTACAATCCACTATAAAACCATTACCATTTCAACATCAAGAAAAGCATTTTGAGATTGATTTCACTCAATCCCACATCAAATCTTACACCACCCCTTCACTCAGTCACAGTGTAAGTTATGCTAATTTCTTCTTTCCCATCATTTTACCAACATCCAATTTTGCATATTTCTTGAAATTTAAGATTTTTAATTTTTTTTTAAACCCCATCATTTTACCAACACCCAACTTTGCATTTTCTTGAAATTTAAGCTTTTATTGTTTTTTAATTTTACTTTTAAAACCCCATCATTTTACCAACAACCAACCTCGCAAATTTGAAGGAGAGCCTTTACGTAATCAAGATTACGGGTTCGCGCCGTAAAAATAACTTTTTTTTGCAAAAATACAGTAGGATCCTTTTTTGCTCAATTTTGCAATTTTCTTGAAAGTTAAGCTAATTTCTTGATTTTTTTGAACTTCCAGGTGTCATCATCGTCTTTAGATGTTGGAGTTGTACCAGATGGGAGCTCAATTTCAGAAATATCATACCCTTTCGGTAGAAGTGTGAATAGCAATGTTGAAATGGGAAGTTCAGCTCAAGCTGAAAAATTAATTGGAATGAATAGAGAAGCAAGAGTTTTAAGGTACAGAGAAAAGAAGAAAAATCGAAAATTTGAGAAAACTATAAGATATGCTTCAAGAAAAGCTTATGCTGAAACAAGGCCAAGAATTAAAGGTCGTTTTGCTAAGAGAAATGATTCCGCCGGCGCCGGCGTTGACCCCGATATTGACCAGATTTTCTCCGGCGCCGATTTCTTTGCTAATGATTCACGATACGGCGTCGTTCCTTCGTTTTGATTGCCGCATTAAAATATTAGTATTTTCTATTTTTAGCAAGCTGTAATTCCAATTTCCCGAAATGTCCAATGGGTTGTAGTTTTTTAATGTACTTATGGAAGGGGTATTTTGGTAACTCAGGTAATAGTCAAAGTATTACTAGCTTTTTTTTTTTAAATTTGCTATTCAATTTTTTTAATTATTTTTTAAACTAGTTTGTTGAGTGGTATTTGTTTCTTAATTCTGATTGGTTGCTTAAGCCAGCTGTGACTCCGCGAAGAACCGTAGATAAACACGTGGCAAAATCTAATATATTTCGGATATAAAATGTTTAAATCAGCTTTTTCTAATATTTTTCTTTTACCGTCACGAAATGTGGTGAGATGTATAAGATTGCTTCATATTTAATCAAAGATCTCGAGTTGTTTTGTGCTCTAACAAGCTTTACGCGATAAATTTTAAAGGAAGATGGTAAAAATATTAGGTTGGACTCAGGGGCGGAGGGAGTGTAAAACATACTCGTTCGGCCGAACCCAGTAACTTTAATTCAAATAATGTATTTTTTAAAAAATTCATTAAATATGTAAAAATTATTAATTTAGAACTCACTAACTTAAAAAATTCTAAAATTCTGAACCCATATGTTTTAAATTATGGCTCGCCCTCTGGTTGAACTGTTTATATCACATCCTTTTGGGTGGGTCCCTTCCTTAGGATCTTGTGTTAAAGATAAATGCGTTGTACATCAGACTATTCAATATAAAATAGCTCAATCAGCTTTTTCATATTTTATATTTTCTTGTAACAATATATTTATGTTTTTATTTGGATTGGAATTAAGTTGTAAAAATACTATTTCTCCCACCGTCCAATGAAGTAAAATATTTGGTCATAACTAATGAAAGTGATTGCTGACGGATTTGATTTTCATTTTAAATTATATTTAGGTTTTTTTTCCCCAATCATGTTAAGTTATTAGGGAATTATTGCGACAATAACAATAATATATTTAATGTATTTTCGTAAGTGGAGTTTGAAAAAAATTAATATTTATATTAATATAGATAAATAAGTTTTTGATAGAATATCGACCAAAGAGAATTATTATTACGCATGTAAAAAAAGAAAAAAAGCCATGTCGACAAACAGTAGCGAAGAAGCATGTAAAAAATAATAAAGACAAGAATAGTAACAACAACAAATTACTAAAGCAATAAGATAATCAAAGCAAAGAAAATAACAAGTAGTAATAGAAATCCGAGAATAATAATAATAATAATAATAATAATAATAATAATAATAATAATAATAATAATAATAATAATAATGACTTAGAAAATAAAGAACAAACAATTCTTGCCCGTGGAGATCTGAGGAGAGGTAGAAGTAAGCCTAATTAGAAGTATTTGAGAGATATGATTAGGCATGACATAACACATCTATGGCTTACCAAAGACATAACACTGGATATGAAGGTGAAAAAGTCGAGAATAAGAGTAGTAGTGCAAGAAGTAGTCGAGAGTACTTCCTTTCATTCCTTGAGTATTATTATTATTATTCACGTATTTTCTTATTCTTAGACTCCTATAATTAGTCGCATATTTTTCATACGACATGTTTTTTTTTTTTTTTTTTCAGTTTTCTTTCTTTCTTCTTGTTGTTAGTGCTTCTTTCTACATGGCTTCTCCATTTTCATGTTTCTCTTAATATTATTGTAATTATTCTTGAGTCGAAGGTCTATTATAAATAATATTTTTATATTCATAAGGTAGGTAAGATCAATAATATTATTTTTTTCAACCCACTTATAAATTTTATTAAATTTATTGTTATTGTTGTGTAAACATTGCATAATATTAATATGAGATAATTTAAATGGATTAACATAATTTTATTGAACGTGATTTCACTCATTTCATTGTTCCTTATCCTCAATATAATGTCGTCTTCTTGTTTTGGCGGCTTCTATTTTTAGTAAACTGTACTACCAATTTCCCATAAAAATAGTAAACGTAGTTAGTTTCTTTCAATATAAAATTGTTCCTACCTACCAGTCTTCTATCTTATTATTTATTTTATAAATTTTTTGAAAATGAAATGAAAGTATTAATCGTTTTTTTTTGTAATTTTTTATTCGATATTTAGTATTTGCATAGGAATCCGATTATAGCCCATATAAGAGAGATATGTTCCTTAACAAGATTTTTTTTATACTCAAGTCTCGAACTCGACACTTTTGATTAAGGATGGAGGGATCCGATCCATTTCAGTATAAATATATTGTTAACATCATATAGTAGGTTGTTAAAGTATAGTAGCTAAATTTAGTAATTATTGATTGTTTAGATACTAATAACAAAAAAATTTAACTTTCAAGATTAATTTCACGTATAGCTTTTGAATTTTATCCACAGCAACACTAAAGTCATGGAACTATTATTTATCACGTTAAAATAACTGAACGTACAAAATATAAATAAATTTATTATACTTTATCACCACAAACAAAGTCAAAAAATTATTTTTTGTACCCGTTCAAACTGATTGTATAGTTAAATTTATATTTCAGATTGGTACGAGCCGTTGAAGTAGTTACTAATTTTATTGTAAACTAAATTATTTATATTACACTATTTAGAATACGACTTTTTTCGAATCTTATATGAATACGAAATATCCTGAGCGCCGGATTATCCTGTTGTGCAATCAAAACTCATTTACATCTGAACAATGTGTTAAGTTGTCCCACATCGGTAGGATTTGAGGTCTTTGGTCTCCTTATATGGTCTGGGTAATCCTCATCTCATAAGCTAGCTTTTGTGGTTGAATTAGGCCCAAAGTCCATTTATCATCGTATCAGAGTCAGGCCCATTCCAATTATTGTTACTGATGTTGGGACCCCATTTATGTTGTCCACGTTCCAGAATGCAGTCTTGGACGTGAGGGGGTGTGTTGAGTTATCCCATGCCGGTGATATTTGAGGCATGAGATTTGAGGTCTTTGGTTTCCTTAAGTTAGCTTTTGGGGCTGAGTTAGGTCCAAAGTTCATTTACCGCGTAAGGGGGTGTGTTGAGTTGTCCCATGCCGGTGAGATTTGAGGCATGAGATTTGAGGTATTTGGTCTCCTTAAACTAGCTTTTGGGGCTGAGTTAGGTCCAAAGTTCATTTACCGCGATGAAACAAAAAAGGAAAAGAAGAAAATAGGAATTGAAAGTGACTCCTTTGCAAGTCCATTATTGGTCAAAAAATGATATTTTTTTTCATATGTAAGCTTCTGAATTTCTAATTTGCTGCTGAAACAAAATATCAGTCCCATAATTGGAGTTGTCTTATCACAGGCAGGGAAGATATCTGTTTCTGAAATTTGATTGGCTATTCTGAACTGTTGGGTCCCACATTTGGAGTTGTACATATCACAATATAGGACAATTATCATAAATATAAAAAAGATTGCTTATCCAGCCGACCTTTCACCTGTCCTTTTAGCCACTTTGATAAAGTTTGATATATAAAAAGATTTAAGTGCTAGTTTGGCCATAAGAAATTTTTTACTTTATTTTGATTTTTTACCTTCTCGTCGGCGATCACCGTCGCCAAGAATGGCATAGTCGCAAAGCTTCGTCGTGCCATACACCCTTTCAGTAGCTATCCACACAAGCATATGATGTTAAGTGTGAATAGAGGCCAAGAACTAAAAAATCCGAGGGGTTGACCCTTCGTAAACGTCACAACCGATGACCTATAGCCTTTATTATAATTATAGAAACTATATGGTAATTGAAAGACTACAGAACAAATCGAAATTAGTATTTGTTCGTGAAAACTTAAAAATTTTAATTAAAGTTAAATTTTCAAAACTTTTAAAAATTCAAAAAAATTATTTTTTAAAATTTTCACTTCAAATCACTCAGAAAATTTTAAAAATAGTTCTAAATTTTATTTATGTCCAAATACAACTCTAATCTTCAAATATCATCTTCACTTGAATCTTTTTATACTTTTTTTTTCAGAATTTTACAATTCTTATATTGCCTTCTGCTAAATGCAAGTTTTTTTTCATAATATATTTCTCATTCCATGTTCGATATTCGTATTATGATGTCGTACTAATTCGAATTCACATCGCATACAACTTATTAAAGGAAAAAGCTTTCTCTACTAAAACTCTTCTTATTTCAAACCCGACTTCTAGTTAACAATAGAAGGATACTATTCATCCCATGATAAGTCTATTTTTTTTATATACTATCGACATGTGACGAGATAATTATGATCCTTAAAATAAAGAAACTTTTAATTGAGAAGGTTTCTAATTTTCCCTTGGTAGACCTACCCAACGGCAAATAGGATTAGTCTGACCAATGATTATCGGGTGCCAAATAAAAAAATCCGAATAAATAATATATGTATTACATATCTCGCCATCCATTTATGAAATAAAAAGAATAATAGAATGATAAATAAAAAGATATTTGTAAATAATATTGTTTACTATGAGATTTATTACATATTTTGTTGTTGTTACTATTGGTTACTAATATTTTTCTTTTTGAATCGAGTGTCTAAAGCAATCTTTCGATCTTCTCATGACAAAGATAAGGACTGTTTACACACAACCAAAATTTACACGTAGCATTAAAGTGTGTTTGTTGTTGTTATTATTGGTTGCTACTTTTTTTAAAATTTTTTAATCGAGAGTCTAAAGCAATCTTTTTACCTTCTCATGGCAAAGATAAAGGAGTGTTTACACACAACCAAAATTTACACGTAGAATTAAAGTGTGTTTGTTGTTGTTACTATTGGTTGCTACTATTTTTAAAAAAAAAATTTTGAATCGAGAGTCTAAAGCAATCTTTTTACCTTCTCATGGCAAAGATAAGGAGTGTTTACACACAACCAAAATTTGCACGTAGAATTAAAGTGTGTTTGTTGTTGTTACTATTGGTTGCTACTATTTTTAAAAAAAAAAATTTGAATCGAGAGTCTAAAGCAATCTTTTTACCTTCTCATAGCAAAGATAAGGAGTGTTTAAACAAAAATTTACACGTAAAGTTAAAGTGTGTTTGTTATTGTTATTGTTGTGGTCGAATTTACTAGGTATGTTCGAAACCTTTGCCATATCCTGCCTTTGACTATAACATGATATCTTTTGTTAAATTCTCATTGGCTCAACCCATAATGGATCTTGTCTTTTTTTCTTTGTCTATACTTTAATTCCATTCCATCAACTTTTATTAGACTAATAACAACTTAGATAAGAGATAAAGTTAGGTTAAAGTTTTAGATATTTTTTATTTTTGGAAAGTTGGCTGGAGATGAGACCCAAGAGATGTCGTATGTCACTAATTATTAGTTAGAAATGTTCTCGAAGTTTCCATTGAAGTGATGAAGTGTCCAAATTCTATGAGATATTTAGTTTTGGTAATAGTATTAATCCTGTTATTAGTTTATTAAATAAAAAAATGGTAGGCCAATGGCAATTATCTAACACTTTGTCCACCTTAGATATGATTTGGAACTAAACCGTGTCCAACATTATATGAGACAAGCGTGCACACAAATTCACACTTTATAACAAAGTCACGGGAGAGTCTTGAAATAACGGTAAAATTATCTTTTGTATGATTTATAATTACGAGTTTGAGCGGTGGAAGTAGCCACTAATGCTTGCATTAAGGTAGATTCTCTACATCACACCCCCTGGAGTACGATCCTTATCCCATTTCTGCGTGAACACTAGATGACTTGTGAACCAAATTTCTTTTTTATTTTTTATCAAAAAGTGTAATGATATTATATATATATATATATATATTATGAGTACTGGATAAAAAGAAGAAAGGAAATTAACAATATATGGGTAGAGGAGTATAAGTGATTGAAAATTTTGTCATTCTATTATAGCAAAAGGGCCGCTCGGTGCTCAAAGTATCCCACGTTCATGTACGGCCTGAAGAAGAACCATGCCTTAAGGTGTGTGATGTAGACAGTCTATCCTAATGCAAGTATTAGTTGCTACTTTCATAACTCGAACCCGCAATTTTATTGTCGCTTCAAAACTCCCCTTCGTAAACTACATAACTATGTATTACCTTAAGATTTAGCGTGTAAAATCGCATTTTCAGCACCAAAAAGTTTATTTTCAGGCTGAAATGACTTTCTGGGATAATTGGATTAAGTTGGGTAACTTTATTGTAACAGACAAAATGCAAAAGATGACTTTACAAGGTCTATGTTTAGATTTTTTTATATGCACTATTTTGCAAGGTCTATAGTACATTGGACTAATTAAGCCTTTAGTGTAGGTAAATTAATTTTTCTATCTAAAAATTAATATGTGTAGATCGTAATTTTCTTGTGATAATAAACAAAACCTTCGGCCTCAAGTTATCTTTGTTCATGCATTTTCTTGAAATTAAATCAGTACTATGCTTACTATTATTATGCAACCATTTTTTAAGAACTTGAACGATGCTTCATATTTGTATAGGGATTCGATTATATTCAAATGCACGTTGAAAAATCTCATATAAAAAATAAAACGATTCTTAATAAAAACGGCTCCATAATCAAAACTTCATAAGAATTAGGACGAAGATATTTTTTACGAGTGGAAAACGTATGTATACCAAACAGACAAGGAATTAGGTAAATCTAAGATTTTTTAAGCTTACAAACCACAAATAGTGGATGGTTCAAAGAATCTAGTACATAACAGCTGCAAGAAAGAAATTAATGTTGTCGCATTTGGTAAACATCTGGTCTCAGCATTGTCCATAACTAATCTGTCTACAATGTTCAGCAGAAATAAATATTAACGTTAATATTATGAAAATGACTAATAAAATGATATGGATTATATCTTTTAAAAAAGTTAGCAACGCCAAAATATCGTCGAGGTTTGTTTTAAAAAGTTAAGCGTAAATATCATCGAGGGTTGTGGTGAGATGGATATAATCCTTTTATTCTTAAACATTGGTCTCGTACTTAGGGACGGAGCTAGAGTGCCGGAAACGGTTTCGGCTTAATCTAGTAACTTTGGTTCAAACTCTGTATTTATCTTAAAAAATTCGTTGAACATGTATAAATTATTAATTTAGAACTCACTAACTTAAATAACTAGAATCCCGAATCCAAAAACTTGAAATCCTACCTCCGCCTCTGACCATACTAAGGAGGGCCGACTTACCCGTCCCGATTCTCATCCATTCTTCTTTTTCTCAAAGAGGGCGAGTTTTTATCACTTAAGGTTCGTGCGGTTGATGAGAGGACCCATGCAACATAGAATAACCTAAATCGAGGGTTTCTACGATAATCTCTCACACAACAAAGAAGTTCGAGTTCTAGTCTTGAGTATGAAATTTTTTTTTGATAATTAGGAAACACTTTTTTTATGGTCCTTACGTGGCACAAATTCGTATCAAGTGAACCTATTCGGCTACCGAACACTGATTGGAAATAAAAAAAAAGTTAGCAGCATCTTTACGATCTTTTTTTCTCGATCTGACCTTTCGGTATCCATAATTCTCAGGTCATACTAATTCGAATTGGCATCAAATAGGCTCACTAACCTTACTTCTTCCATTATCTAAAAGGTTTTGTAGCTCATTGAAATGTTTTTCAATTTTAGAATTCGAACTCAAAATATCTAATTGATATTGAAAAAATCCGAATTATATATCCCACCAAAACTCGTGACGGCGATATTCAATACCTGACATAAGCTAGATATCTCATACGTAAAGAAACATATTTATATAGTAGCACATATATCCAAATTATTCTTTAATTATTTTCAACGTATAAAAACAATCAGTTCCACTGTTCCTGTAGTTTTGCATATTTTTCTGTAATTATCATTTTCGAAATCAACTATTCTAGTATAACTCATATTATATCAATGTTAAGAGCCAAAATTGCTTTGAGTTTATTTTTTTAATTTCGCAAGATCAAAAAATGGGATGTTTAACATGCTATGGTGGGATAATTACTATTTTATCATATTACGAATTAATGTTTCTCATAAATTTTTTTATATATAATTACCTTATAAGTGACGTGTTACATAAATATATTTTGTTACATCGAAAATACATAAAACTTGAAAAAGAATTTATTGTCACCTTTTTTTTTTCTTCTTTTTGTTAGGAATTTAATAGTCGATCTTCACTTACTTTCATATGACTCGCGCTTCTAACCTAACGATTGAAAGGTAAAGTACATCACAAATTGAGCCAGGCACTCTTGTTCCTGTACACGTTTTCCGTCCTATAAGGGGTTTTTTTCATTGTAAGAATTTTCGACTTTTTAATTAAGAATAAAGTAGGAAAATTGATAAATAGTTACTTTTTGGGTTAGATTATTAAAATTTGGCCGTCGTTCAATTATACTGGCAAAGTAGCCACTTAAAGATACCTCTATCTAAAACACAGGAGCATTCCAACATTCGATGTTGTATTTCAAATATTCTACAAGTGAAACGCCAGCATTAATATACTGGAATTCCAAAAGTTCTCTACATGTGTAATCTTAAATATACGGACTACATACGATACTAGATTTTAAAACTTTTAAAGGTAAAATTCTAGCACAATGTATTGCAGTTCAAATCTTCATAGTTTTAAAGACCAATATAATTACTAGGGTTCAAACCATGTACTGGAGTTCAACCTTTACAGGTTCAAAACTCAGCAACTGATTACCAGGATTTGAATTCTTTTCACACTGTTTCACTCAAAGATCCCTTGTTTTGAACTCCATGATACCATCATGGAGTTGTAACTTATACGGCTGAAATTGTAGGATATTATCCTTGAGTTCAAAAGAGATATCATAGGTGAACAATCCTCTTAGGTTCAAAGTCCATCAACAATTACTGAGTTTCAAACCTCTATTGCTCAAACTCCACCAATGATTACTGGGTTTTTTTAATACTTTTCGCATTGTTTCACCCATGAAGGTTTGAACCCAATAACTTTAAACTACAGAAATTGTTCCTGAATCTTACACTAGTAATTGTTCAAAAATCAAGAAATATTCTTGGGATTTCGAACTCCAGTAGCGATTGCTGGAGTTGTGCTTCGTGTTTCAGTTGGGAGCGAAAATATCAATATACTCAAACCAGTGATTACTTTGCCATTACAATCTAAAATATGGCTAAACTATTAGCAGCCCAAAAAGTGGCCAACCTAGCCAAACTCTGGTGTCGCTGTCACTTCTTTAAGTAAAATTGCACGGCGCACCCCTTTTTAACTTGTACCCAATTTGTTTTTCCATTTGTATCTGTATCCGTTTTTTGTTAAAAGTGTTCTAAAAAGATGATTTTGCCCTTCTTTAGTAAAAGACTACTTTCTCTCCAAGTATATGACATATTGTCTCTTGTCTTTGTCTCTCTCTCCTTCTTCGTGGTTTTGGTTGGTTCTTCTCTTAAATCAAACGGTTTTCGGCATTGCATTCTTCTTGATTTTGTAACTGTTTCTTCCTCAACAACATTAAGTATAACCACATGGACGATTTTAATTGTTGCTTTTTTGTACATTGCATTAACTTTGTATGAGGTTTTAATTTAGGATTAGTTTTATGATTTTATTTATGGGGTTTTTGTTGATAGTAATATTAGTTGAATCGTTTTTTTTTTTCATTTGTGGTAAAATAGTTTCCTAGGGTTTACTTTGATTAGTGCATTAGTTTTGTAGGTTTTACTTTCACGATTAGTGTTTTTAGATTTTTTAAAACCGTGTTTGTGTTTTTGATAAAATTCTATATATTCTTCGGTGATTTTGGAGACGTTGAAATTTTTAAAAATTTTGAGACTTAAATAGATGATGCTATTAAAGTGTGAAGTTTATAATACTTCAAGGATAACTTAATTCTAGGAGTTGAAGTTTTATTTTGTGTTATGTATAAGTAAAGTATGTTTTATCTGTAGTTTTTGTTTTGTTTTTGATGAACTTCATCATTATTGGAGTTGAATTTGTGTTCAATATTTGTAAAAATTACAGCATATTTTGGCTTAAGTTTTTGTTCTATAATTGCTGAACTTCAGCATTCTTAGAGCTGAAGTTTTGTTTTTTATTTCTGTGAAGTTAGATGAATTTAAAATATATTCTTAGAGCTTAAGTTTTGTTCTGTATTTGCTGAACTTCAGCATTCTTAAAGCTGAAGTTTTGTTTTGTATTTTCTAAACTTCATCATTCTTAGAGCTGAAATTTTATTCTGTATTTTTGTAAAGTTAGATAGTTTTAAAATATAACTTAAGCAAAATTGTGCTGAAGTTTTAATTGATTTTTTGATAATGTTCTGAAGTTATTTTTCCTATCTTTAATTTTTGTCAGTAGATAGCGTCTATGAAATCCAAAGCACCTAAAGTACCTAGAATACGTAAAGCTCCTGCAATCCCTGTTGCTATACCTACAAAACCAGGGGAGAGATATTATGAGTTTCGAGATTGGTTTAACTGTCATGCTTATTGGAAGGGTACCACGATTTGCAGGGTTTAACTGCAACTTTCTTGACTCCTGGCCAACAGGAGAAGCTGAATAATGGTACATTTCGGTATATTATGGCTATGGAGAATCTTCATTGCAGTATGAAGTTGGTTCCTTATTTGATTCTTTCTCGTGTATTCACCAATGATCGAGATTCCATTAGTTTCAAGATTTTTGGTTGTGATGTGTCGTTCAACCTTGAAGACTTTCACATTATGTGCGGTTTGAGGATCACAACACATAATGTTGAAAAACCAATTAAACGAGAGAGTAAGATTCTAAAGGGGCTATTTTGGAAGGTTTAAGGGTGTGACCTTGAAGGACATTCGAGAGTATATCATAAGAAATCAAATTAAAAAGGATGATGTGAATTTCAAACACGTATGAGAGAGTGATGATGATGCTGGGAAGCTTATCAAAATTCTCGTTGTGGAGTCTATTTTGTAGGAAGAAAGAATAAATCAATTATGTTAGAGGAGTATGCAGCTATTGTTGAACACGATAAGGCTTCTCTTAATTATCCTTGGGGTAATGCGTCTTATGAGAAGCTTATTACCTCAATGAAACATGCTTTGGACAACTAGGACAAAAATAATTCAACTGAGTATACTGTAGGCGAATTTTCATATCCATTATGTGTTTGGTTCTATGCCCCTTAGGTTCCTATGATGTTACGTCATACATCTTTGGGAAATTTTAAATTTAAAGAACTTCTTGAGGATTACTTCAATAATCATGGTGTAAGTTAATGATCTTGATTTTTTTTCTTTTTTTTTTTCTATAGTGTTGTTAATATTTTGACGTTTCAATTTTATTTTAATTTTGATAATATACTTTTTTGTATTAAATAGAAATATTGAACATTTAGGGTGTTGGATATAATTTCTGTCGAAGAAGAATTGAATTTAATGCCATTAATTGGACAACTACCATGCAGCCGCCTTCGTTCGAAGATACCGAATCCGGTTCCTTTATCTGGTGAATCGCCACGTAGTCAAAGTCGATCAAAAGAAACCAGTAGAACTCCTGTAATTGGAGAATCATTTCATACCCAGAGTCATTCTAAACATTCTATAACGGCGTAAACGATGAATTAATCAACACAATATGTTGTGTAATTTTGTTTTGTGTTTAATCTGAAGTTTTTCATACTTTTTTGGCTTAATTATAGGATGAATTATGTGATATTTTGTTATTTATTTTTCTCAAGCTCAACATTATTTTTTGAGCTGAAGTTTTTGTTATGTGTGTTGTAAAACTACAGCATGTTTTGTCTGCAATTTTTGTTTTGTTTGTGATGAACTTTAGCATTCTAGGAGCTGAAGTTTTGTGTTGTATTTTGTAAAAGTAAAGTAGTTTTGTCTACAATTTTTATTTTGTTTTTGATGAACTTCAGCATTCTTGGAGCTGAGGTTGTATTTTGTATTTTGTGAAGCTACAACATGTTTTGGCTGAAGTTTTTTATTTTGTATTTGCTGAACTTTAGTATTCTTAGGGCTGAAGTTTTTGTTCTAGGTGAACTTCAGCATTCTTAGAGCTGAAGTTTTGGTCCGTGTTTCTATTTTCTGAAATAGATGTGTTTTATCTATTTCTATACTAGAGGGTAAGGAGGGAGGTTAAAAACTATGCAATGGAAGAAAGGTTGTTGATCGCGAAAGAAGTTGTTCAAGTGTTTCGACGGGATGAGCAATCTGCTATAGTGGACGAGGTTGTGAAAAAAGTCAAAGTAAGCTTATTTATAGAGAAGTCTTTTTTCGTGCTAATGTTATTCTTTTAATCAGAATAATCATTATTAGTTATTTTCTATAGGAATATTTTGATGAGAAGTTTGAAAAGTTGTTTAATATTGTCGACAAGTCAAAAGGAAAAGATGATGGCGATGCAGAATTTGAATTCATGAACTATCAACAATATGGTAGGATAAATTTAATGCTGGTCATGATGGACTGCATAAAGTCGTAGATGAAAGTGTAAGAGGTGAGGAAGTAACTCTTGAAGGCCACGTTCAAGTATTCGTGCAAGTTCTATATGTTGAATAACAACTGAAGCGGAATATTCTAGTGTTGATAGACTGAGCAAAGTTGCTGGATATGATGAACAGTTATCAACCGAGAATGTCGGAAGCAAGAAAGATGCAGCTGATGAAGTTGTAAGCACCGAAGAACATGTACCGACTTGTGCTTTGGGTAGTCATATTGCAAAAAGGCTATGTGTTTGTGGATGCAAATCATGAACCTGTTGGTACTGAAACACACGCATCGAGTGATGTGGATACTCCTATTGGGAAAGACAATGTGTTTGCGGAAGCATTAGCTATTTGCCAAGAACTTTTAGATGTAGAGACATAGGAAGTTATCAGTACAGGTATAAATATTTTCTATGTTATGAATTATATATATATATATATATATAGTTCTTTTTTTAGGTCATTGCTTCCCTCCTCCCTATGAATATGCAATGGAAGTTAAAAATAGTGGTGCTTCAATTGATACAACTCAAAAACTCTCTGATGATGATGCATAACATAAAGATAGAGTCAAGAAAATACTTTCGCAGAATACTCCAAGGCTCCCTAACGATGCCGCACCATTGAATGAAGCTAGAGTTGCTGCAATCGACAAAGGTATGCAGTCTTGTGATAGCGCCTTGGAAGGCAAATGTCAAGGTATTCTATACATCATGAATTTATTACGTTTGATCCAAGTATTTATTTTCAGTTTGAAATTTTACATATTTTCTTTTATTTTTTGTGCTTCTTGATGATTATTCAGAAAGACTCGATGCAGCCGAAAAAGAAATTGGTGAGCTCATTCAGCTATATGAAAAAGGAGAAATACATCTCTTCACACCTTTTGGCTCACATATAGGTGCAGAGTGTCTTTGTAGTATTTTTAAAAATAGTCAAATTATTTAATATTTTTTTTTGCATGAAGATATAGGCATATCTAAGGGTAATGCAAGCGGATCTATTGGTATGCAAACATCATCTGTGTCACAACACTTAGACCTGGTAGTTATTTCTACAATTCGATTACAAGGTGCTTTTTGCCTAATATGTGTTTGTATCAATTGTATTTATGTATATATTTTCCTTATTTTTTGTAGATCTCATCTGATGCATCAAAACTTCTTCCAAATCCTAAGAGAAGGAATGTGTCCAGTTCTCCTAATATTTTGCGTGACACCAGTGATATCCCCAACTTCAATTTATGTTCATTTTCGCTAGGTAGTATACAAGAGATTGGTTCAGAAGGTAATTCTGCTGTTGTTGGTGGTGAAGAGAGACAAGAACATCATGGACAACAGGGAGTTGGTTAAGTATCTGCCCCTATGGCTGTGGATTTTTTCTCTGCTGCTGAACCGCAGCAGTTAGTTGCAACTGAGCAGCAGGAACAACAAGCAAAAAAAAAAAGCAGCTAAAGCAGAGAAAATGATTCGTATGGAGAGTATTCGGTTGAAATCTCCTTACGCCATTCTTAAACAAAAGGCAGAGGGCAATATTGGAAAGCACGAAAGACTACTTGAAGGTGTCCCTTCCATTATGTCAATCAAGATAGCGGAATGATGCAGAGATTTACAGACTGGTTGAAGACGGATACCGGGGAATATGATTCCAAGCCATTCAGATTAGCTGGAATCGATAATCCAAAGTCATTCATTACCGATCTTGTGGACCTTACCTCTGATCTTGCGGATGAAGTAAGTTGTTAAGTTTGTTTCTTGAATTGGTTTTGAGTTGTATTTCCTAAAAGTTCAGCATTATGTTTGTTTTAAAGTTTTTGTACTATAATTTGGTAAACTTCAGACTTATGCATGCTTAAGTTTTTTAATTCATTTGCTAAAACTTTATACTAAAAGATGCTGAAGTTTTGTCCTGCAGTCTGTAGTTTAGCAATGAATATTTGCTTAAAAACTTTAGAGTATAAATGCTGAAGTTTTTTAGTTCATTTGCTAAAACTTCAGACTAAACATGCTGAAGTTTTTTGTCCTACAATCCCTAGTGTTGTAATGAGTTTTTTTCTAAACTTTAAATTAAACACGCTGAAGTTTTTTAGTTTATTTCCTAACACTTCATACTAAACATGCTTAAGTTTTTGTCATGCAGTTTGTAATTTTGTAATGAATTTTTTTCTAAACTTTATACTTATGCATGCTGAACTAGTATTCAAGCAAGAGCCAAATGAACCACTACACGAGATATGGGAGCGATATAGAACAATAGTTAAAGAATGTCCCAACAATGATATGACGGAGAACATGATTCAACAAAAATTTCTATCATGGGATCAACACAACTAACTAAAGTGTAGTGAATCAACTTGCCGATGGGAACTTCAAAACTACACCTTATGCGGAGGCGTGCGAGATTTTAGATGAAATTGTGGACACATCACGACATGGTGATCCCAGGTTAATAGGTGATCCTAACGAGATTCACCTCCACAAAGAGTTGCAAGACCATGAGCAAGCCATAGCCGAATTGACTACCCACCATGAATCAACTAGAAAAGGCTCAACTTCAACAAGTGAAAAATCCTAGGCAAGTCAATGCCATGGAGGGAGTAAACATGATGGTGAACAAATGAAAAACCAAGGGTCCACAAGTGCAACAACGAATGGACGATTTTGTGCAAAAAGATAGTAGGTTTGATCAAGATGATTCTTACAATGACCAAGAAGAGGATGTGCAATATGTGAACAACTTTTAAGGGCAACGAAAAAAATTTAAAGTCCCAAATCAACAACAATGGCGACCTCAAAACAATCAAGGAAATTGGAATTCTCACAACCAAGGTAATTGGAGTGGTAGAAACAATTAAGGGAATTGGCAAAACAACAACAATCAAGGAAAATGAAATGTCAATAATCAAGGTAATTGGGGAGGTAACAATCAAGGTGGATGGAATAATAATTAAGGCAACCGAGGGTCGGGTTTTCAAAGGCCCCCCAGTGTAACAACAACCGAGCAACCCGCCTCCTTATCCTTCCCGCGGTCCTACTTCTTCCAACAATAAAATGGGGCGTATTGAGAACATGTTCAAGCAAATGATGGAAAATAATGCTAATTCCGATGCCCAACTTGCCTCACACTATACATTGATCCGCAACTTAGAAGTTCAAATGGGGAAAATCTCTCAAGCTTTGCATTCTCATCCTATAGGGGCACTACCAAGTGACACGGTGGTGAACCCAAATAGTGGGAACAACACGGGGCATGCCATGGAGTTACTACAAGAAGTGGAAGAGGTGGGAATGCACCCACCTCAAGTCAAAGGCAACTTGTGGATGATGAGCAAGTGGTACAAGAAGAAGAGGTCCCGAGCAATGTAATAAAATCAAATGATGAAGTTCGGATCGATATTGATGACAATGTAGAAGAGATTCAAGAGGAGGTGAACTCGTCTAGGAATCACATTCTTGACATACCGGAGCCGGTAGTGCAAAAGGCTAAGACGCAATTGCCTAAGCCTCCACCTCCTTACCCTTAAATGTTTGCCAAGAAAAATAGCGAGAATCAATTCAAGAAGTTCATCCAAATGATGAAGAGTCTCTCAATCAATGTGCTATTAGTGGAAGCTTTGGAATAAATGCCTGTTTATGCAAAGTTTATTAAGGATTTGGTGACAAAGAAGTGGTCGATGAATTTTGAAACTATCATAGTCACTCGTCAAGTGAGTGCAATTGTGCATTCAATGGCTCCTGAATTGGAAGATCCCGTCGCTTTCACAATTCCTTGTACAATTGGAACTGCCGAGATTGCTAAAGCTCTTTGTGATCTTGGGACAAGTATCAATTTGATGCCCTATTCGATTTTCAAACTTTGGGAATTCTGCAACCAAGACCCACCTCTATGAGATTACAAATGGTCGATCGTACAATGAAGAGACCGTTGGGAGTGATTGAAGATGTATTGGATCGTGTTGATAAATTCATTCTTCCACAGATTTTGTCATTCTTGATTGTGAAGTAGAGTATGAGGTGTCGATTATTCTTGGAAGACCTTTCCTTGCTACGGGGAAGGCTCTTTGTGATGTAAAAGCCGGAGAACTCACTTTCCGAGTGGGTGATGAAAAAATGGTATTCCAAGTGTGCAAATCACTGCGGCAACCAAACAGCAACGAAGTGTGTTCTTTTGCAGGCTTGGTGACCGATGTGATTGTTGATAATACAAGTGCCATGATCAATGTGGGTGATATATTGGAGGCCGTCTTGCTCAACTTTGATGATGACGAGATGGATGGCTTCATGGAATGTGTGAACTGTTTGCAATGAATAGGGTCGTACAACTATGCAGCCCAGAAACTATCCTTCTTGAAAATAGGAAAACTCCTCCTACAAAGCCTTCCATTGAAGAGCCTCCTACCTTGGAGTTGAAGCCATTGCCTTCATATCTTCGGTATGAGTTTATTGGCCTTTGTTCTACTTTACTGGTAAATTTTTCCTCTTTTTTGACTAACATGTAGGTAGATTCTACATTGGCGGTGCTACATAAGAGGAAGAAGGTTGTTGGATGGACATTGGCAGATATTCGGGGAATAAGCCCGTATTTTGCATGAACAGGATCAACTTGGAGGAGGACGCCAAACCATCTACTGAACATCAAAGGAGACTCAATGAGGTTATGCAAGAAGTGGTCAAGAAGAAGATTATCAAGTGGTTGGATGTCGGGGATGTCTACCCCATATTCGATAGTTCGTGGATTTCTCGGGTGCAATGTATCCCAAAGAAGGGGGCATGACAGTGGTCATCAATGACAAGAATGAGTTGATTCCCACAAGAACAGCGACCGGGTGGAGAGTGTGTATGGATTATCGCAAGCTCAACAAAGTCATATGGAATGATCATTTTCCACTTTTCCTTCCTTGACCACATGCTTGATAAGTTGGCCGGCCGTGCTTTATATTGCTTTAAATATGGATATTCAAGCAACAACCAAATCCTTATTGCTCTAGAGGATCAAGAGAAAACAGCTTTTATATGTTACTATGGTCTTTTCGCCTTCAAGCAGATGCCATTTGGGTTATGCAATGCACTGATAACTTTTCAAAGGTGTATGATGGCTATCTTCACGAACATGGTGGACAACTACCTTGAAGTTTGCATGGATGACTTCTCGGTGGTTGGGGATTCCTTTGATGATTGCTTGGCAAATTTGGATAAAGTATTGGCAAGATGTGAAGAAACAAATTTGGTGCTAAATTGGGAGAAGTGTCATTTCATGGTCGAGGAAAGCATTGTCCTTGGCCACAAGATCTCAAAGAATAGAATTGAAGTTGACAAGGCAATGATTAAGGTGATTTCTAAACTTCTACCTCCAACTTCGGTGAAAAATGTGGGAGTTTCTTAGGCCACGCGGGGTTTTACCGGTGCTTCATCAAGGATTTCTCTAAAGTGGTGAACCCGTTGTGCAAGATTTTAGAGAAAGATGCTAAGTTTCTCTTTGTTGATGATTGCATGAGAGCCTTCGAATTGTTAAAGTTCAAATTGTCAACCACTCCTATTATCACTATCCTAATTGGAGTATTCCTTTTGAGCTCATGTGTGATGCTAGTGACATAGATGTTTTGGGGTAGCGCATCAATAAGAATTTTCATCCGGTCTACTATGCTAGTAAGACCATGAATGGTGCCCAAATCAACTATACCGTTACGGAGAAAGAGCTCCTTGCCATTGTGTTTGAAATTGAGAAGTTTCGCTCGTACTTGATGGGTGCAAAAGTTATTGTCCACACGGATCATGTGGCACTTCACTATCTTATGAGCAAGAAAGATTCCAAAGCTCGGTTGATGAGACGGGTTCTTTTGTTGCAAGAGTTTGATATTTACATCCAAGATCGAAAAGGGAGTGAAAATCAAGTAGTGGACCACTTGTCTCATTTGGAGGAGGAGGGGAGGCCGCATGATGGCCTTGAAATCAATGACTCCTTCTCCGATGAGCAAATCTTGGCTATTTCAATGAAGGAGGTGCCATGGTTTGCGGATCTAGAAAATTTCCTTGTGTGTGGAATCATCTTGGGTGAGTTCTCTTCAAACCAAAGGAAGAAGCTCAAACGGGATTATCAAGATTATTATTGGGATGAACCATACCTTTTCTGGATTTGCACGGATTGGATGATTAGAATATATGTACCGGAAGAAGAACAAGGTGAAATTCTTGGGGCTTGTCATTCTTTGCCATATGGTGGTCACCACGGTGGAACAAGAACGACGGCTAAAGTGCTAAGTTGCGGTTTTTATTGGCCCACTATTTACAAGGATGCAAGTGAGTTAGTGAAAAGATATGATGAATGTCAAGGGGCTGGTGGAATCTCGAACAAGAATGAAATGCCTCTCACTACCATTTTGGAGATTGATATCTTTGATGTGTGGGGTATTGACTTCATGGGTCCTTTTGTGAGTTCTTGTGGAAACACCTACATCTTTGTAGCTGTTGATTATGTGTCTAAATGGGTTGAGGCCATTGCTCTACTCAACAATAAAGCGAGATGTGTGGTGGCGTTCTTGAAGAAGAATATTTTTACAAGGTTTTGGTATTCCGCAGGCTATCATAAGCGATGGAGGGTCGGATTTTTGCTACAAGGCTTTTGATACTTTACTTAAAAAGTATGGTGTTACACATAAAGTTACGACTCCCTGTCATCCACAAGCTAGCAGTCAAGTGGAAGTCTCCAACCGGGAGATAAAGAGTATCTTGTCCAAAACAGTGAATGCTAACCAAACGGATTGGTCCAAGAAGCTTGATGATGCATTATGGGATTATCACTCTTCTTTCAAAATGCCTATCGGAATGCCTCCATACCGGTTGGTGTTTAGAAAAGCTTGTCATTTTCTGCTGGAACTTGAGTACAAAGCCAACTTGAGGGCACATTTGAATGAATTGGATGAGTTCCGTTACCATGCTTATGCAAGTTCATCCTTGTACAAAAAAATAATAATAAAATACCTTCATGAAAAATACATTTGAAACAAAGAGTTCAAGGTGGGTGTGATATTGTATTGTTGTTCAACTCACGGTTGAAGATATTTCCCGGAAAGCTAAAATCTAAATGGAGTGGTCCGTTTGAAATGTTGGGCGTTACACCTTTTGGTGCATTGGACTTGAAGAACAAAAACACTAAGGTATTCTGAGTCAATGGCCACCGGGTGAAGTACTATTTGGGTAAAGTTGGTGATGGCCACGTCGTGGCGGTGATTCATTTCAAATGATGGTAATCTGCATCGTGCATCGACATTAAATCATGTGCTTCTTGGGAGGCAACCCATATTCTATTTCTTTTCTTTGTTTCTTTTGTAGTTAGGAGTCATTTTTGTGCTAACTTTATTTGAGGTGTGTTGCAGGGATGAGTATGCTTTACAGGAATTGTGGACAAAAATTTGGTTAAGTTTTGAAAGAATTGCGGACCGCAATTGCATTGTGCGGACAACACAATTGTGGTTGCCGCAGCAGAATGTGCTCTGCGGACGCACAATTACATTGCAGACCGCACAAGTTGAAGGTGAAAAATTTAAGCTCTTTGAAGTTGGCCTGTCAAAAAAATGGCCAATCTGTTGCCGCAACACAAAATCTGGGGTTCGCAACAAATTCTAGGGTTGCACACAAAAATCTGCAGACGGCAGACCAAATGGTATTTAAGCTTACCAGGTAACAGAGTACGGTCCGCAATTGAAATTTTGTGGCCGCACTCACTTCTCCTTCCTTTGGGAAAATCGACAAGTATAAATAGAAAGGCTAACGCACTATTCCCTTTTTCCCTCTCTAAGCACAAAAACTTGCACCAATTTGAAATTTCTTCTTAAATCATCTGCCCGCATGCAGCAACTGTTGATCACTCATTTCTTGCACTCGTTCATATCTGGTATGCTTCAATTACTTGGTAAATTTTTCAATTTTTAGTTTGATTCATAGCTTTTTAATTAGTTTTAGGTCGTTTGTCTGTTGAATCTAGTTGTACATACTTGTGAGGTTAAATCGTCAGTGGGTAAACTGGTAAATACTCTAGGGGGAATGAATCAATAGATTTTCATGCTTATATGTTGTTTCCATGTCAAAATTTGTTCAAAACATTGCAAGCCCTAGATAATATTGCCGAACTTCCATTGCGGCCGCAAAACAGTTCTTTTCCCGTCTTCAGAGAACGGTGATATTTGTGATTCAATGTGCGACCGCAAGAAAATTGTACGGACTGTAGAAAATAGGATGCGGCTGCAAAACAGCCAATTATCTGTTACCAGAGAGTTGGTATATTTGTGGTATTTGATTTGCAGCCGCAAGACAAAAGTGCAGACTACAATCCAAATCTACGACCGCAAAAGTAAATTGTGCGGTCCGTAAGGCCCTTTTTGCGGCCGCAATGAAAAATATGCGGACCACAGTTTCAACTGTGTTTCCTCCTTGTGTCTTCTAATGTTTCCTTACAGATCTCATTGCATGTTTGAAATTGAACTGCAACTAACAATCACGAATCGCACCCCAATTCAAGTCTATTGAACTTTAAACTCCCAATTTCTACAAATGATGCTTGAATCTATCAAAACACGTCTGATTGACCCCAAATTTTGCACACAAGTCACATTTGAAATTATGGACCTATTCCAACCTCCGGCATCAGAATCTGATCCCGATATCAAAAAGTCCACTCCCGGTCAAACTTTTCAAAAATTTCAACTTTCGCCATTTCAAGCCTAATTCCACTACGGACCTCCGAATCACAATACGGACACGCTCCTAAGTCCAAAATCACCTAACGGAGATAACAGAACCATCAAAACTCCATTCTGGAGTCATTTTGCTCAAATATCAACACCGGTCAATCATTTCAACTTAAGCTTTTAACCTTGAGATTAATTGTCTCATTTCATTCTGAAATCTCACCTGACCCAAACCGACTATCCCGATAAGTCACATAACAACTATAAGGTATAAGATGAGCAGTAAATGGGGGAACAGGGCTGAAACTCTCAAAAAGACCAGTCATATTGTTACATCCTCCCCCTCCCAAACTAATGTTCCTCTAACGAGTCTAGAAATATACCTAGAGTCTCAATTAGGTGCAGATATCTGCTACGCATCTCCCGCTTGGTCTCTCAAGTAGCCTCCTCAATGTTCTGACTTCTCAGTGCACCTTTACTAAAGCTTCGTCGTTTGACCTCAACTTTCAAACATGCCGATCAAATGGCCACCGGCTCCACATCATAAGTCAGATCATCATCCAACTAAACTGTGCTGAAATCCAAAACATGAGACGGATCGCCGACATACTTCTGGAGCGTAGAAACATGAAATACTAGGTGCACACTCGACAAACTAGGTGGCAAGGCAAGCATCTAAGCCACCTTCCCAATCCTCTTAAGTACCTCAAATGGCCCAATATACTGAGGGCTAACTTTTCCTTAATTCCCAAACCTCATAACACCCTTCATAGGTGAAACCTTGAACAGTACCTTCTTCCCAACCATGTAAGCAACATCGCGGACCTTCCTGTCGGCATAACTCTTCTATCTAGACTGCGTCGTGCAAAGCCGCTCCTGAATCATCTTAACCTTGTCCAAAGAATTGTGGAGAAAATCAGTACCCAATAGCCTAGCCTCCCCATGCTCAAACCAACCCATCGAAGATCTACACCTTCTCCTATATAAAGGCTCATACGGAGCCATTTGAATGCTTGACTGGTAGCTATTGTTGTAGGCAAACTCCGCGAGTGGCAGAAACTAATCCCAAGAACCCCCAAAATCAATGACATAAGCGTATAGCATATCCTCCAATATCTGAATTGTGCGTTCGGACTGTCCGTTCATATGAGGGTGAAATGTTGTGCTCACCTCAACCTGGGTACCCAACTCTCGCTGTAAGGCTCTCCAGACCTATGTTCCCCAATCTGAAATGATAGACACTAGCACGCTGTGGAGGCGAACAATCTCCCGGATATAAATCTCAACCAACCGCTCCGAAGTATAAGTAGTCCGAACTGGAATGAAGTTCGTGGACTTGTTCAGTCGATCCAAAATCACCCAAATAGCATCGAACTTCCTCGAAGTTTGTGGGAGTCTAACTACAAAATCCATGTGATCCGCTCCCATTTCAACTCTAGAATCTCTAGCCTCCGAAGCAATCCACCCGGTCTCTGATGCTCATACTTTACCTGCTGACAGTTGAGGCACCGAGATACAAATCCCACTATATCCTTCTTCATTCTTCTCCACCAATAATGTTACCTTAAGTCCTGATACATCTTCGCGACACCAGGATGAATGGAATACCTCGAACTATGAGCCTCCTCAAGAATCAACTCCCGCAGCCCATCCACATTAGGCACACAAATCCGACCTTGCATTCTCAATACCTTATCGTCCCCAATAGTAGCATCTTTGGCATCACTGTGCTTAACCGTGTCCTCAAGGAAAAGCAAATGAGGGTCATCATACTGGTGCTCTCTGATGTGATCATATAAAGAAGACCGAGAAACCACACAAGTCAAAACTCTGCTCGGTTCGGAAATATCCAATATGATGAATTGGTTGGCCAAGCCCTAAACATTCAAGGCTAGAGGCCTCTTTGTTACTAGTAGATATGCTAAAATCCTCAAACTCCCCGCCTTGCGACTCAAGGCATTGGCCACCACGTTGGTCTTTCCGTGATGATAGATGATGGTGATGTCATGATCCTTCTGTTTAAACAGATGCTGCAGACTCCAGTAATCGATGAAAACCTTACAAGGTACACCATACAAATAGTGCCTCCGTATCTTCTAGGCGTGAACAATAGCTACTAATTCAAAGTCGTGGAAAGGATAGTTCTTCTTGTGCACCTTCAGCTGTCTAGACGAGTAGGCAATCACCTTACCATCCTGTATCAACACCGCACCGAGACCAATGCTTGGCGCTTCATAATATACCATATAGGACCCTCGAACCGGTAGGTAACACCAACACTGAGGCTGTAGTCAAAGCAGTCTTGAGCTTTTGAAAGCTCTCCTCACAATCCTTGGTCCACCTGAACGAAGCACCCTTCTAGGTCAATCTGTTCATAGGTGCTACAACAGAAGAGAAACCTTCTACAAATCGACGATAATACCTCGCCAATCCAAGAAAACTACGGATCTCCGTAGCTAAGGATGGTCTGGGCCAACTCTACACTACTTTAATCTTTTTGTGATCTACCTTGATGCCCTAACTCGATACCACATGGCCCAAAAATGCTACTGAATCTAGCTAGAAATCACATTTCAAAATTTTTGCATACAACTTCTCTTCTCTCAAGGTCTGGAGCACAGTCCTCAAGTGTTGCTCATGATCCTCCCAGCTCCGGGAGTACACTAGAATGTCATCAATAAACACAATGATGAAGGAGTCAATATAGGCTGAAATACACAGTTCATCAAGTGCATGAATGCTGCTGGAGCGTTGGTCAGCCCAAAAGACATCCAAGCAACTCGTAATGACCATACCGAGTCCTGAAAGCAGTTTTGGGGATATTTGGCTCCCGAATCTTTAACTGATGATAGCCTGAATGCACACCCTGAAGTGATCAAATAGGTCATCAATACGTGGAAATGGATACATATTCTTCACTTTAACCTTGTTCAGCTGGCAATAATTAATACATATTCACATAGAGCCATACTTCTTATTTACAAACAAGACAGAAGCACCCCAAGGCGACACACTAGGCTAATAAACCCCTTATCAAGGAGTTCCCGAAGCTGCTCCTTCAATTCCTTCAACTCAGCCGGTGCATTATGATATGGTGGAATAAAATGGGTTGAGTGCCCGGCGCTAAGTCAATATCAAAATCAATATCCCTGTCGGGCGGCATGCCCGGCAGGTCTACGGAAACACATCCGAAAACTCTCGCACCACTGAGACAGAATCAATAGCAGTAGTATCAGCTTCAACATCCCTCACAAAGGCCAAATAAGGTAAACAACCCTTCCCAACCATCCGCTGGGCCTTCAAATATGAAATCACCCTACTGGGAACTTAGTCCAGAGAACCTCTCCACTCGATCCTTGGCAACCCCAGCATCACCAACGTCACAGTCTTAGCACGATAGTTCAGAACAGCATGACATGAAGACAACTAATCCATACCTAAGATCACATCGAAGTCCCCCATACTAAACAATAAGAGATCAGCTCTAGTCTCCAATCCCCCAATAGTCACAACACACGACCAGTATTATACATGGTCCATAACAATAGTATCGCCCATTGGTATAGATACACGAACATATGAAACTAAAGACTCACAGGGCTTATCCAGATAATGAGAAAAATACGATGATACATATGAATAAGTAGAACCAAGGTCAAATAATGGAGAGGCATCCTTCTGGCATACTAAGACAATACCTGTGATCACTGCATCGGAGGCAACATCATCTAGTCTAGCAGGGATAGCATAGAATCGGGCCTGACCGCCCCCCAAGCGGCCTCCCCCTCTATGGCGACCTCTAGTTTCCTGGGCCCCACCCCGAGCTGCCTGGATGGGTGGTGTAACTATTGGTGCTGGTGCCGTCGGCCGAGAACTCTGATGTGGAGCCCCACTTAACAACCTAAGGCAATCTCTCTTGATATGACCAAAATCTCCGCACTCGAAACAACCCCTCATGTGATGGAGTTGCTGCTCCGGATAACCTAAGGAACTACCTGTAAAAGCCTAAGCGGACGAGGCATGGTGAGAACTCTACGCTGGTAGTGCAGTGAATGAAGACTTGCCTGAATGAGCACAACAAGAACCGTGGCTAGCAGATGCACCGCAATGAGCTAGAGAGAGTCGTCTGAGCGGACCTATAAGGATGATCCTTGTTGTGGTAAGACTGCCCCGAAGAAGGTACACCGCCGAAAACGCCCGAAACTCGAGGCCTCTTGGCCTCCCTCTCACCACGCTCCTGACTATGAACCATCTCTATCTGCCAAGCAATGTCAACCATCTCGTCAAAAGTGGCACCAAATACCCTCTCTCTAGTCATAAGCAACCCAGCTGATACATGAGGCCATCAATGAACTTTAGATCATCTCCGGGTTAGTGGAAACCAACCAAACTGCATGACGAGTTAACTCAGAAAACCTGATCTCGTACTGGGTCATAACATGCCATCCTACTGAAGTTGCTCAAACTGTCTGCGCAGATACTCCCTGTGAGACTGCGGTATGAACTTCTCCAAGAAGAAAACGAAGAACTCCTGCCATGTAAATGGTGCTGCACCGACCAGCCCGTGCCTCTCATAAGTCTCCCACCATATGAAAGTAGTCTCAGAAAACTGGAAAGTAGTGAACAAGACCCCACTGGTCTCCGGAATACCTGTTGTATGAAGCATCCGCTGGCACTTGTCTAAGCAGCCCTAAGCATCCTTGACTCAGCTCCACTAAATGATAGAGGGCGAAGCCTCTCAAATCTCTCCAGTCTCCTCTGCTCATCATTAGTCATAATTGGAACCAACGGACCCTGAGCAATTGCAACCAAATGGGTTGATGGTGCCTCTGATGTCTGAAGTCCCTGTATCGCCTGCTCTGTAGTACGGGCAGTAGGGGTATGAGTACCTCCCCCGGCCTAAGAAGTGGGTGGAGAGGCCTGAGCCGACACCACTTGTGCAAGGCCTGTGCAAACTATCAATACTTGGGCCAAAGTTTCCTAGAGGCCTGGAATTACAATGGGCACAACTGGTGCCTGAGCTGGCCCCATTGGATCAACTACATCTGAAACCTGCTCCTGAGCTGGAGCAACTGGTGGATCTATTGGTGCTGCTTTAGCTGCAGTACGAGTTGCACCTCTACCCCTACCGCGACCTCAGCCTCTCGCGGCCTTAGCTGGTGGTACTGGTGGCTGTCCATCCTGTCCGGTAGCTCGTGTCCTTACCATCTTTGAGAGAATAGAATACAGAAGTTTAGTCACCGGAAACAACAAATCTAGTAGCCTCTTGCAGAAAAGTACAAACGTATCCTTATCGATCCACAATACTCTACTAAACCTGCTCATGACTCGTGAGACCTATGTAACCTAGGCTCTGATACCAACTGGTCATGACCCCAAATCCTAACTTGTCGTGATGGCGCCTATCTTAGTACTAGCCAAGCCGACATTATGAAATAACTCCAACACTTAATAGAAAACGGATTTAAAACACTTTAAATGATAACGACTTCTCATAAATAAGATAAAAAATCAAAAATACAACAGGAAAATTCCCAACATTAGGGTATCACTGAGTACATGAGCATCTATACAACACAAGTCCAGAAAATACTGTTTGTGAAAATCTGAAACAAATTACGATAAGTGAAAAGATACTGAAGGAAAAAGAAGGTCTGCAAAAATGCCGGTAACAACCTCGAAATCTCCAGAAGACACCTACATCAACACCCATTGTATCCGAGACACCTACATCTACACACGAAGTGGACGGTGCCGTATGAGTACAACCAGCTCAGCAAGTAACAATATTAAATAAAAAACTGAAAGTAGTTACAAGCTTTACAGTTATAGTTCAAGTACAGTGATTTTAACATGGAAGGTAGGCATGCTTTCAAGTTCAACAATTAAGGCCAAAACAATAATTCCATTCAAGTTCAACTAAAACAGAGTATAATATCCTTCAGAAATTATCAAGACAGTGATACATGGCAGCTAAGTGCAACAAGTATAAAATCAAATGCATCCTCTCATGACCGCAATCACTCAGCCCTCTTATTCACTCAGCACTCGGCACTCGCACCATAGTAGGTCCTTGCGCTCACTAGGGGGTGTGCAGACTCCGGAGGGGCTCCTTCAGCCCAAGCGCTATAATACGCACGGACAACTCACATGCCATAATATAATATATGGATCCGCAAAGACAACTCACGTGCTGCACGGATAACTTATGTGCTATAGTATAATATCTAGATCCGTATGGACAACTCATGTGCTGCCCAGACAACTCACGTGCTATAGTATAATATCTGGATCTGCATGGAGAACTCACGTGCTGCAAAGACAATTCACGTGTTATAGTATAATACCTCATAATCGGGCCCTCGACTCTCTCTGTCATCAAACTCTTCAGTCTCTAGGGCTCTCAGAAATCATAATAAATAGCCCAGAAAGCAATGATATGATGCATAGAAAATTAACAATAGAGACTGAGATGTAATATACAAATAAACTGTGACTGAGTTCAAACAGTAATTTAGTAGATAATTCAACATGTATACGACTTCTGTGGGTCCCTGCAATGCTAACACGTAGTCTAAATATGATTTGTGGTTCAATTTCTCTAACACATGGATAATGTATGGATAACAACAGATTATACAACTACACGATTCTACGAAATTTGACCAAGTCGCACATCTGACTTTGTATCTTCAAGTAAAAAGCTGGCTTCGACAATAAGTGTATATGATCCTACATTAAAGAAAGCTTAATTAACACATGACTATCCTCAATTAATCCAACTGAACATCGACCTTTTAACTTGTACTGAATTGGAATAACTTTGTGTAACTCATGAATCCAAGGCATACCATAGGAAAATTTGCCCAATACTACCAAGTGCAATCCTTGTTGTGCGACGGATTGACGATTCTCTTGCTTTTTCCAGCGTACGATTGGTTCACCATGGAGATATTCAATAAGTTCTAGGCCTGCATGAGGAACTTGCTACATGGGTGCATTGTTAAAAGATGCACACTTCACTATCCCCAAAAGTTTTCTCCTCAACATTCTTGGTCCTAGTCTCACAAAGCTAGCTTCGCTTCACTGCCTCCCCACGTTCCTTTTTTTTTTTGTCGCTAAATGACAATTGAACGAAAATAAGAAAATTAGGTTGCCTCCCAACAAGAGTTTGGTTTAACGTCGTGACACGGCGAATTAGAACATTACAATAGGTTGCCTCCCATGAAGCGCCTGATTTAACATCGAGGCACGACGTAGACTTTTCGGATTATACTTCACTCACATATTGAGGTTCGTTCAATTGTATCACATCTTTCTCTCCTTTTTCGTCACTCATTCCAAGGTAGTGTTTCAACCTTTTCCCATTCACTCTAAACCTATTTGTCCCGTCCTTGGACTCACTTTCTGCAACTCTATTTGATAGCGCCTGCGCTACTTTGAATGGGCCCGACCATCTAGACTTCAACTTGCCCAGAAACAACTTCAATCTTGAATTGTATAGCAATACCACGTCTCCAGGTTTAAAATTTCACTCAAGAATTTTTTTTCATGCATTATCTTCATTCTCTCCTTATATAGCCTTGTACTCTCAAAAGCATGGTAATAGAACTCGTCAAGCTCATGAAACTCTATGACTCTACTTGTACCTGCTATTTCCAAGTCGAGATTCAGCTGCCTCAATGCCCACAAAGCTCTATGCTCCAACTCCAAGTGACAGGCTTTCCCAAACACCAGTTTATATTGAGACATGCCAATTGGAGTTTTAAAAGTGGTACGATATGCCCAGAGTGCATCGTCTAATTTTTTCACCCAATCCGTTCTTGTAGCATTCCGGGGTCTTTGTCAACACACTTTTTATTTCTTTATTCGACACTTCCATTTGCCCACTTGTTTGTGGATGATATGGGGTGGAAACCTTGCGGCGAACATCATATTTTTCTAAAAACTTTGTGAAAGCTCGATTGCAAAAGTGAGTGCCTCCATCACTGATAATTGCCCTTGGAGTGCCAAACCGGGTGAATGTATTCTTTCTCAAAAAACTAATGACTCCCTTCGCATTATTTGTAGGAGTGCCACATCTTCCACCCATTTTGACACATAGTCCAAAACTACAAGTATGTACTTGTTTCCATATGAGCTAATGAAAGGCCCCATGAATTCGATTCCCCATACGTCAAACACTTCCACTACCTGAATTGGGTTCATGGGCATCTCATGTCGGTGAGAAATATTCTCGGTTGGCATTTATCACAACCCTTCACCTAGATTTGTGCATCTTTGAACAATGACAGCCAATAGAAGCTCGACTCCAACACTTTCACGACTGTCCTTAGTCCCCCAAAATGGCTAAAATATGGGAATGCATGATAAGCCTGCAAAATAGAAGATTGGTCTGTCTCGAGGATACATCTCCGGATCATGTTATCTACACAAATCCCGAACAGATAAGGCTCATCCCAATAATACGTGCGACAGTCACAAAAGAACTTTTTCTTTGCAATGTCTGCATACCATGGCGCTACCTCAAGGCTCGTGGGCAACAGTTTTTCCACCGGGAAAGTATCCATAATATCTTCCACCTCAACCTTCTTCTCTGCTCCTTCCAACCTAGACAAGTGATGAGCCACTTGGTTCTCCGTTCCATTTCGGTCACGGATTTCCAAGTCAAATTCTAGTAACAGTAGCACCCATCGAATCAGGCGCGACTTTCACTCCTTCTTTTCAATTAGGTACCTACAAACAACATGGTTAGTATAAGCAATTACCTTTGAGCCTATCAGGTATACCTGAATTTGTCAAATGCGAACACCCCTGCTAACATCTCCTTCTCGGTCACTATGTAGTTTAGTTGGGCACCACTCAAGGTTCTACTTGCATAGTAGATTGGATGCATGACTTTATCTTTTCGCTGCCTAAGAACTGCTCCCACAGTATAGTCTCTTGCATCACACATCAGCTCAAAAGGTTGCTCCCAGTCAGGTGCCACTATGATTGGCGCACTCACCAACCTCTTTTTCAATCCCTCAAAACCTATCCTGCAATCATCAGAAAACACAAAGGGGTGATCTTTTTCAAGCAATTTACATAAAAGGTTAGTATTTTAGAAAATTCTTTTATAAACTGCCTGTAGAAGGCGGTGTGACCAAGGAAACTTCTTATGAATTTTATGGAAGTAGGTGGAGGTAACTTCTCAATTACATCAACCTTAGCATGGTCCACCTCAATGACCTTACTTGACACTAGGTGTCCTAAGACTATACCTTCCTGTACCATAAAATGTCACTTTTCCTAGTTCAGTACCAGATTAGTCTCCATACACCTCTTCAACACTCTTTTCAAGTTCATAAGGCAATCATTGAATGAGTTTCCCACCACCGAGAAGTCATCCATGAAAACCTCCATTATGTCCTCTACCATATCTGCGAAGATGGCCATCATGAACCTTTGGAATATAGCGGGTGCATTGTATAGGCCAAATGGCATTCTCCAAAAGGCATAGATGCTAGGGGGTCTGTTGCGTTCAGTGCCTCATATTCCTCCCCAGAATCACATCTATTACTTCAATCAGAGAGCAATTAGCAAACTCTCTAGGTCGTCTCATAGACTTATGCACATTGAACGTTATTTCTTCATCATTTAGTCTTATGTTTAGCTCCCCATTTTTATAATCAATTAGAGCTCTCCCTGTGGCCAACAATGGCCTCCCCAAAATTATGGGAATCTCTTCATCAACTTGGCAGTCCAGAATGACAAAAACTGCCAGAAAAAAAAACTTTCCAACCTGAACAAGTACATCATCAAATATACCTGATGGCCTCGTCACCATTTGGTCGGCTAGCTTTGGATATGGGTCTTGCCTTTCCAATGCCTAACCTTTTATAGATAGACAAGGGCATCAGGTTTATACTCGCCACCAAATCACACAATGCTTTGCCAAAAGCATAACTGCCTATGGTGCACGGAATTATGAAACTCCCTGAGTTAGATAGCTTCTCCACTCTAGGTCTTGTCACAACAGCACTATAAGTCTGAGTCAGTGTCACAGTTGCCAAGTCTTGAAAGTCAAACTTGCGAGATATCAAGTCCTTCATCATTTTTGCATAACCGGGCATCTTCCCAATTAGTGGAATGTTCACTTGAATATGCTTCAACATCTCCATGAATTTCTTATATTGCTTATCCTTCTTATATTTGGCCAACCTCTGCGGAAAGGGTGTTAGCGGTCGCTTCTCTCCTGTGACTTGAGTTAGATCTTGATCAAACTCTTTTTCTAATGCTTTTTTTTCATTTTCTCAGTCTTTTGCGACCTCTTTTTCTTTGTTTAGTTCTTCTTGGGCTGGTTGCACTCTTACTTCAGTTAGCTTAGTTGACTCATCTGCCTCAATTGGTACTAGCACAAGTATCTCAGATGATCAGTTCTCGCGAGCAATTTCTTACTCTAAATCAAGATCTCTACCATTTCTCAGACTCATCACCATCAGTTGCTTCGGCCCCTGCTCTTTTGGATTGACATGTGTGTCCGCAGGTAGTTTCCCTTGGGGACGATTATTCAGAGCCATAGATATATGCCTTAGTTGAATCTCAATGCTTTTTATCGCTGAGTCATGTGTTTCAACCTTCTCTTGAATTTTTCCATTTGACCCAATCAATTGTTGCAGCATTCCTTTTATTTCAGACAACCCATCATCTTGTCTCACTATCAGTTGTTGTTGAGGCTATTGATAAGCTAGCTGCTGATTTTGCTGATTGTATCCTTGTTGCCTTTGATAAGGCACGACTTGACTCTGTTGTCGCATAGCTCCAGGATTATTGTTGTTATTGTACTGCTGATGTACCGGTCTATACTGTTGATTCTGCTGCCCTTAATTCTGACCACCTTGCCTTTGGCCTCCATAGTTGCCCACATAGTTCATGTTCTCTTGATAGTTTCGACTGTCAATTTCACCACTCCACAAGCACACATATGGTTGGTTACTGCATGGTGTGCATAAGCCTCCATTAGTCGTATCAACTATGTGCACTTATTTTTAGCGCGACTCATCAATCTTTTTAGTGAGGATACTCAATTGCATCATCACAGTAGCCATGTTCTCAGCCATGGAGTTGTTTGGGTCTAGGGCTACTTAGTGAACTACCAGAGTGATTGTAGAGTTCCTTTTCATCCATCATGAGTTTTGAGCCATTTTATCAAGCAAAACCTTACACTCTCCGAATGATTAGCTAAAAAATGCTCCACCTGCTGAAGCATCAACGTTGGCTTTCAAGTTGTCTGGCAATCCCATGTAAAACTTGTGTCCCAACATCTGATTCGGAATACCATGGTGTGGACACTTAACCAGCATCCCTTTGGATCTCTCTCACATCTCTTGCAATGTTTCCGTTGGTTTCTTCCTGAAGCTCAAGATCTCATCAACTTGCTTGAAAGTCTTATTGGGTCGGTAAAATTTGTTCAAAAACGGCTTGACTAATTCCTCCTAAGTAGTGATGGAGTTTATGGAGAGCGAATTTAGCCAAGTCTGAGCCTCTTCCGCCACTGAGAATGGAAACAACAACAGCTTTATTGCTTCCGCTGTCATTTGGCTGCCTTTGCATGACACAAATCAACATGAAATTTTTCATATTTTGCTGAGGATCTTAAATGTAAGACCCCGAGAATAGTCCCTTGCTCTGCAACAAATGTAGCATGTTATTTGTGATTTGAAATGATTCCGCTTGTACGTGAGGGACTACAATTGCAGTTGCCAGATTTTCAGCGGCAGATTGTGCACCAATCATACAAGCCTGCTTTTAGCACACAAGATGCCACACCCTGATTGTCCGGGTCATTCGCAAGGTTTCTGTTGTTGTGATTGTTATTGGCGTCCCCCATGTCTAGTTCGGTTCGTTCTGTTGTCGTTTGACTTTGTTGTTTGCTCGATTTAGTGCCTTGAAAGCTTTCTCAGGCTCCGATAGTGCTTCATACAATTCATTAGTTCATGAGGAGTTTCTAGGCATGCACCTATAATACACAAGACTACAAATGTTAGAGTTTCAATATAATGAATTTCAAGTCGATAAAGTTGACTAAACTACGATTTCTAGCTATTCTTCTAGCCAAAACTAATAACACCGTTAATTCTCCGGCAACGGCGTCAAAATTTGATCACGTCCAACTATGCCTCCTAAGAGGTCTAGCGGTTGTTGCAAATATAATCCGGTGCCTCCTAAGAGGTCTAACGGTCGTTGCAAATATAATCCGATTTACAAGTCCAAAGTCGAATCCCACAGGGAATTAACCTACTAATCACAACCACTAGTTTTGCAAGAATTTAAATAATCAACCTTCAAAAATGTTGAATGATGAGTGATTGTTTACTAACTAAAAGTAAGGTACTTAAAAAGTTGTAATTTTATTACTAACAAAGCAAATAGTGTAGACAAGATTGGAAATGTCTAGGGTTTTGATTTCCCTTATTGTCAGAATTTCCCCCGCTACGCTTCCTATAAATTCGCCCAAGTATTCTCTACTGATTGTGAGTACTTTAAGTTTCGTAGCTCTCTCTCGAGCAACTGCCATAATTTACTAAACATATTCTCTCGAACTACGCTAGTTGACAGTAATTCACCGCTCATTACGATCGCACCAAGATTTTGTTATCGTTAATCCCACCTTTAAACCTTCCGTATTGATTTCTCAAATACGTTAGGAGTGGTGTTGTTCAACAACTACCTAAATGTGTAATCTCTCTTGAGCAGGACACGTTAAATAGGCACAATCAATTGATGGTCCTTCAATTAATCATATATTGCTTCGATAACACAACATTTTGTTATGTGGTCGACCAAACGACCCTAAGAGTTTAAGAAGCCAGTATTTTCTTCTCATATGTAATTTTGATGGGCAAAGTTATTTGGTATCTTTTGTTTGTTGGTGGAAGTATTATATATTTTGTAAAATTAATCGAGGGCAAGCAAATTAGCCCACCCATCACGATTATAAAAAAAATTAAAAAATATACAAACGTTGTTTGGGGGTAATACAATATTACAAAATACAGTTACAACAACATAAGTGATCACGCGCAGGTTTAGCGGTTATTGCAAATATAATCTGATGCAGGTCTAGCGATTGTTGCAAATATAATCCGGTTTACAATCCGAAGTCGAATTCCACAGGGAATTAACCTACTAATCACAACCACTAGCTTCGCAAGAATTCAAATAATCAACCTTCAGAAATATTGAATAATGAGTGATTGTTTACTAACTAAAAATGAGGTATTTAAAAAGCTGTAGCTTTATTACTAACAAACCAAATATCGTAGACAAGATTGAAAAAGTCTAGGGTTTTGATTCCAATTGTCGGAATCTCCCCCGCTATGTTTCCTATAAATTCTCCCAAGTATTTTCTACCGATCGTGAGTACTTTAAGTGTCGTAGCTCTCTCTCGAGCAACTACCATAATTTACTAGACGTATTCTCTTGAATTACGTTAGATGGCACTAATTCACCTCACTACGATCGCACCAAGATTTTATTATCTCTAATCCCGCCTTTAAACCCTTCATATTGATCTCTCAAATACATTAGGAGTGGTGTTGTTCATCAACTACCTAAATGCGTACTCTCTCTCGAGCAGTACACACTAAATAGGCACAGTTAATGGAGGGCCTATCAACCAACCACAATAATAATATAGTTGAACAAGAAGAGAAAAGTAAATGGCCAACTTATATTAAATACGGTGGAAAAGTCTTCCTTCAATAGGTTCCGTCAAACTCTAGATGAGAATTTAGCTACTCATAGTTATTTGCACAAATACTAGATTAGAATTCATGACTATGGAAAATTAGGAAGAAAGAGGAAAAAACGTGAAGTTGAATCCTTCTCCTTGCTCCAAGCGTGTTCTTGCCTCTCCAAAGTCTTCTCTCCGTTCAAAAAGTGGCTAACTTTCATCTTTATATGGTTTAGGGTTAAGTTGGACTGAATTGGCTTCTTCTAATTCGGATTGGAAAAATTGAGTTTTTCTGCCTCGGTCCCGGTCTGGCTAAGTGAACCTCACTTCGCTGTCCAAAACTTTCCTGGTTTCTTTTGCTCTGGTTCCGGTCTGGCGAAGTGAACCTCATTTCGCTGTGCGGCAATTTTTCTCCCATTTGATCCTTTCCGCGCAAGTTTAGTCCTACACATAATAAAGACGTAATAAACATATTTTCACTCCAAAAATAATATAAACTTCCGCAACTCACATACAAAATAATACACACACTCAAAACATGCACTTTTTCCTTTATCAACGAGTATAAATGAAACAGCCAGCTAATTAACACTTGTAAAGTATGAACGTAATACAGATATATGCTAGGCCGCAAGTGACAAGAAACTATGAGTAGACCACGTGACCTACCAATTCCTTAGTCTTGCCCATGTCTTTCTTTAAATTTTGTGTTCGTCTTTTTTGGTGTGAAGATATATAAAAATTACAGAGGGGAGGATGCTCATCAAGCTTAAATTGTAGAATGATTAATATTGCTTTGCCTAATAGTTGTTATTTTCCTATATTCGAAAGAAATAGGGTTTAAATTGATCGTAGTAACAGCAAAAATTTTAATTGATAATCACTTAAACTTATAGTTTAATGATATTATTGAAGTCTTCTAATGCACTATTGATTTTACCACGGAGGCCAACGATGGAGAATAGTTTTTTCACCTTTGAACACAGAGCACACACTACAAGTCTACGACAAAAATTATGAACGTATGATCTTGATTTTATTTTGGAGGCCAACGATAGACAATAGTTTTCTCTTTTAAACATATAGCACACTACGAGTCTATGACAACTATTATTAAAGTTTTATTGTTTCTATCCTGGAGGTCGATGATAGATAATAATTTTTTTTCTTTAAATATAATTTATAATTTTCGTCATAATTTCATACTGTGCTCTTCAAAGAACAAGTTTTGAAATCGAAAAGTGAGAAAAGGAAATTGAAAATCACACATTTATTTGTGACGGATTAATAGATTGAAAGCTTTTCTATTACAACATGTTTTTGGTCATAAAAATAGAAAGATTGCCAAAAAAGAAAAATGAAAGATATGATGACGTCATACAATGCGTCAGGATTTTTTTTTTTTTTTGGGTTATTTAAACAATGTCTAAAAATTGGCTAAATTGTGCAAAAGCCAAAAATAGCCAGAAAAGACTTTTGAATGTCGCACTCCTACACCAATTGCTAAGCAGAAAATGAACTTTCTTCATTTATTATTTCTTTTTTTCTATCTTTCCTTTCTTCTTTTTTATTTTTTTATTTTTCATTTGGTTTATCTGTTTAATAATTGTCTTTTGTTTTATTGTCCTCTTGTACAAGGTGGACAAGTGGGTCCCAGTTGTTCTCGTGATATTGATCACGGTGGGTCCGTTGTCACGTGCTTCAATAGATATTTGACGGGTCCGGTTGTTTGATTATAGTTTTATTCCTTGTTTGCATACCATGTGTTTGAAGTTTATGAGTTTCTATAGCGACCTCAAATAAATATACAATAAATAACTAGGTTTACAAGCAAATATTTATAAATATTTAGTGAATTTTTAAAAACATATACAAGTTATATGAAAAAGTTACTGGGTTCACGAAAACCCACACATACGAAGTTGGATTCGCCCTATATGCAGTGGTGGTTGCAGCTCTTCGATGACAGCTTCATCAACTTAGTTTTTACGATGAAGACCCACTAAAGTTTTAATAAATAATAGACATGAATCCATGATTTAAAAGTACAATGAGATTCATCCTAAGGACGTTAAAAGTCAATTCCATCAAGTTCAAATCTTGAATCCTCGTCTGCGAGTGCGTTAGGAAAGCCTATGCAGCTACGAATTTAGATTTCATTTTTTCACCGCTTGCTTTAATAGGCTGCCTACATCACACTCCCTTGGGATAGTGTGTCAGGAATGCCTATGCAGTTACGAATTTAGATTTCATTTTTTCACCGCTTGCTTCAATAGGCTGCCTACATCACAATCCCTTGGGGTAGTGTGTCAGGAAGGCCTATGCATCTACGAATTTAGATTTCATTTTTTCATAGCTTGCTTCAATAGGCTGCCTACATCACACTCCATTGGGGTGCGATCCTTCCTCGAACCCTGATTGAATGAGATATACTTCATGCACCAGGCTATTTTAATTAATATCATCCTTTTTGAGTAATTAATGTGTTGGTAACTATTTTCATGGTGCTTCAAGTGTACTAACGTATTTTTAGGAAACTAAGCCAATGAGTGTTACGGGCTAGAAGGATTGTGAAAGGGATTGGACTTGATGGGTCATGGTTTACATTTTTTGGTTTTTCGGCCCTTTGATTGTTTGATTTTCATTTCTTTTCTAGGAATCTTTACATAAATAGTCGGTCTGATTCGCAGTTTATATTTTCTAGTCATTATATATATATATATATATATATATATATATATATTGATTATGCACAGTTATATTATATCGTACATGGATTATCTTGATATTATATATTCACCAACTATTTTTAATTTAATCAGTCCGATGATCGGCTATTTCTGTTAACGCTTCTTTTCTTTTTCAGCTGATTTGAACAAAGTCTCTATTTTAGGGGGTACTCTTTAGATTCTGTCCATATTTTAAAAAGTTATGCAAATTTAGCCATTTAAAATTTACTTTTTTGGAACAAC
The DNA here is from genome assembly GCA_002018475.1 of Nicotiana obtusifolia. Classification (NCBI taxonomy): domain Eukaryota; kingdom Viridiplantae; phylum Streptophyta; class Magnoliopsida; order Solanales; family Solanaceae; genus Nicotiana; species Nicotiana obtusifolia. The sequence continues at coordinate 286,645 of MCJB01020660.1, forward strand.
GTTAGACTCTAATGTTTGCTGATATAACTTTAAATTTGGTCACAAAATATTAGGTTGTGTTATAACATTTGCAAGAACTAACAAAATTTTAGATCTTGTTCTAACGTTTCTCATAAAATCTTTAATTTGCTTAAACAAAATTTAAATTGTGATCTAAAAGGTTCATCAATTGCAAGGGAAATTAAAAAAAGAATCATTTACTAAACAACATATACAAAGGGACAACGGCAAAAATTTCACTTTCTTTCTTTTCCAGGGTAAAAGCGAGCACAATGAGCATGCTGGTTTTCCGAGGCAAACGGAGCACGAACGTGATCATAAGGAATCGGAGTCAGAGCGAGGAGCCCCTAGAATCGGGGCTCGAGCAAAACACCTGCCCTCGGGGGCATCGGGACCACGTCCTCCGGGTTCGGTTCGAGCCTCCAGATTTCGGAGAACATTTCCAAACAACCGCACACGACTAATAAAGAGCCGTGATGTCCTTGCCTAGTCGGATATCACTACGTGAATCTCGCTCTGTATCAGCAAAAAATTGGTGATTAGCAAGATTTTTACCTTTCTTAAGATTGTACTTAGGGTAAAACTCCCTACCTATATAAAGGGAAAGCTAATTATTCATAAAATATATTATAACACGCATACCAAGGCAATTTACTTCTATTCTCTCTTTTTCTAAAAGTTATTCAAAGTTCTTATTTTTGTTCATAAGTTCTTCATAAATTCAAACTCGACACCGAAGGCAGGTTCCTCGTTGAGCTATTAACCGAGCTAGGGATCACGCTTATCACTAGTTTGGCCATTTATTACGTCTTTTATTTACTTAATTTAACGTCATTAATCACTTGTATTGAATTAATCTACATATCCTTAAAAACACATATAATTTCAATTGTTATCCGTCTTTAAGGGTAAACAGTTTGGCGCCCACTGTGGGGCTAGGGATAATAATGGTAATTTGATATAAAATTCCATAACACACTATGTTTTACGCTCGTTTTTTGAGATTTTAGTTTCAAGTCAAATTAAAAATGTCAAACTCTCAATCTGCTCACTTGAATGTTGATGCTGAGTTTGGCCACCATAGCGAGAACAACAATGTAGCACCCAGCAACGAAGTGCCCCCTTTTGACCCCAACGTAGCTCCAGTCGCGGATCCAGTCGATGCCAACTCACATATGGCCATCAGCGCAAAATTTCCTACCGACCCCAAAAATAGTGTTCGCGGGGGAGCCCGACGTACGCACAAGGGCAAAGGCAATGGGATCAATGTACAGGTGATCTTCGAAATGATACAAGCTCAACAGGCGGCGATAGCGCAGTTGCAGAACCAAATTCGTACCACAGCAGAGTTGAGCCCGAACCATCCCGGAAAAACACCCGCGGAAATAAACCAAGCACAGAAAGGCCGAGTGAAGTTAACTCGGGACAAACCCTGAAATAATAAAGATGCTTGAGGAACTGATAAAGCGGGTGGAATCGAGTGAAAAGAAGATTGAATCAAACGACAAAAAAGTGGAGACCTATAACTCCAGGGTTGATCAAATCCCAGAAGCACCACGATATTGAAAAGCATGGATTCCAAGATATTTATCCAAATGCCTTTCCCTCCGAGCGCAACTCTGAAACCAATTCCGAAGAAGTTTTGTATGTCCGAAATTTCAAAGTTTAACGGGACTACGGATCCAAATGAACACGTGACCTCCTACATGTGTGTCGTCAAGGGAAATGACATAGAAGATGACGAAATCGAGTAGATTCTATTGAAAAAGTTCAAAAAAGCCCTGTCTAAAGGAACAATGATATGGTATCACAATTTGCCCCCTAATTCGATTGATTCGTTTGCTATGTTTGTAGATGCCTTCGTACAAGCTCATGCCGGGGCTATCAAGGTCGAGACTAGAAAATCAGAACTCTTTAAAGTGAAACAAAAAGATAATGAAATGCTCAGGGAATTCGTATCAAGGTTTCAAATGGAAAGAAATGGACCTGCCTCCGGTTGTGGATGATTGGGCCGTTCAAGCATTCACTCAATGACTCACCCCCCAAAGCTTCTTGGCTTTACGAAAGTTAAAACAAAATTTGATAGAGTACCCCACGTTAACTTGGGTTGACGTCTATAACAGGTACCAATCGAAAATCAGACTCGAGGATGATCAGCTCGGGGCCTCCTCTGAGTCCGTGTATCCCATCAGAACTAATGATAGGTCTAAAAGAGTTGTCGATCATGAACCGAGACCAAACAGAGATCGATATGAAATATATAGCGAAGATCGAAGGGGCACGGATCCTGACGTAACTCTGCAAGGAATGAAAAGAGAAGCAATCGAGGTCATAATAGCCGGGGACTCATGAGAAAAAACTACTTCGACAAGCCACTCCGGGCCAGGTAAGTACCGATGTTATCGAAATACAACTTCAACGTCAATGCTGACGACATTGTATTTGCCTTCGGATGCATCAAAGATACCAGGTGGCCTCGGCTATAGCAGTTTGATCTGCCTAAAGACCAGACGTGTAAGTATCATGGCACTAAAGGCCACGGGACCAAAGAATGCCGACAGTTAAGAGAAGAAGTGGTCCGGTTATTCAATAATGGGCACCTGGGGGAATTTCTGAGTGATCGAGCCAAAAATCACTCAGGAATAGGACTCCAACAAACAGATTGAGTAAGAGGAACCTCAGCACGTCATCAACATGATCATTGGTGGAGTCGACGTCCCCTAGGGGCTAATGCTGAAGCACACTAAAGTGTCCATTACGAGGGAAAAGTGAACCCAAGATTACATGTTGGAGGGGACTATTTCTTTCAACGATGAGGACACTGAAGGTGTCATGCAACCACATAACCATGTACTAGTAATATTGGTACTCATAAATAAATCTCGAGTTAAGCATGTGTTGATTGATCCAGGTAGCTCGGCCAATATCATCAGATCGAGGGTCGTAGAGCAGCTGGGTCTACAAGACCAAATAGTACCTGCAGTCCGGGTCTTAAACAGATTCAACATAGCATTGTGAAACTACTAAAAGGGAGATAACCCTGTCAGTGAACTCCGCCAGAACCATACATGAAACAAAGTTCTACGTGATCAAAGGGGATATGAGATATAATGCTCTATTCGAAAGACCATGGTTTCAGAACATGAGGACAATACCCTCGACACTACACCAGAAATCGATGTTCCCCACACCAGGAGGGATCAAGACAATTTATGGAGAGCAGACGACCTCAAAAGAAATGTTCGCGGTTGATGAGGTGATCCCTATGTCCGCACTCTCGACATCAAAGAACCCCGGGTTGGTTAAGAAGGAAGAAACTAAATAGCAATCACCGACACCGGCCCCGACCGAACCGGAGAAGCAAGAGGCAAACAAGGATGATGATTACGGAGTGCCTAAGTTGTTCATCACCCCTGAAGATTCCAGTGCCACCAAATCGATAGTCGAGGAGCTAGAGAAAGTTATATTGATCGAACACTTCCCCGATCGAAAGGTATACTTAGGTACGAGATTAACTCCCCAGCTCAAGAAAAAACTCATTAAATTCCTTATAGCTAACGTGGATTGTTTTGCTTGGTCCAATCTAGATATGACAGAGATCCCGCTAGAAGTAACCACTCATAAGCTAAGTTTGGATTCGAAGTTCCACCCGATTAAACAGAAAATGAGGCCTCAGTCCGAAGTCAAGAATGCATTAGTCAAAGACGAGGTATCTAAACTCCTTAAAATAGGTTATATTTGGGAAGTTAAATACCCGAATTGGTTGGCTAATGTAGTGGTAGTGCCTAAAAAGGGAAATAAATTAAGGATGTACGTAGATTACAAAGACTTGAACAAGACAAGTCCCAAGAATTCTTTTCCTTTGCCTAACATTGATCGCATAATAGTTGCAACTGCCAGGCACGAGATACTCAGTTTTCTCGTCGCCTATTCCTAGTACGACCAAATCCGCATGGACCAGAATGATCAAGAAAAAACTTCTTTTATCACTAAATTTGGAACATACAGTTATAACATATTGTCGTTCGGACTAAAAGACGTTGGTGCCACTTATCAACGCTTAGTAAACCAAATGTTCGAAGAACAAATAGAAAAAGAAATGGAAGTTTACACTGATGACATGTTAGTTAAGTCTCTGCGAGTCGAGGACCATTTGAAATATTTGCAGGAAACCTTCAACATACTGAAGAAATAAAATATGAAGCTGAACATGGAGAAATGCGCATTCAGGGTCTGATCCGGGAAGTTCCTTGGATTCATGGTGTCTAACCGGGTGCATAGCCGCCCTAGGCCAGTTCATATCGAGGTCCTCTGACAAGAGCCATCGATTTAAAATATTTTTGTTTTAGCCCAATAAAATAATACTTTAAAATATTTTTGTTTCTTAGAAACGACGCAAATCTTCCCCCTTAGAGTATAGTTATTGGTTTTTTGGTTATTCTTTTTCAAAGCTGGCATAAAATTCAACATTAACGTTAGAGCAATTAGTTGTCTTTTTTGTTATCCGCATAAATACTGTTAGTCTACTTGCATAACTTATGCAGCAATCTATTTATTATTTATGTGAAATATAAAGTAAAATTTACATGCTAAATTTAATAATACATGATTTTAAATAATTAAATTTCCAAAATGACCTCATGTATCAAATATTTTTTAAAAAGTAAATTCATATTTGAAATTAAATATTATTTAAAAAATTATTTCTATATTATAATTCATCCATCATTCATCTCTATATCACGAAGGGGAGCTTTGGAGCAATGGTAAAGTTGGGTCATGTGGTTGAGCCATGAAGACAGCCAAATGTTTGCATTAGATTAGACTGTCTGCATCACACCCTTAGGAATAAGGAGTGCGGTCCTTCCTCGGACCCTATATGAATCTGAGATATTTTGTGCAACAAATTGCCCATTAATCTATATGTTACAATCTTATATTATTAATCCTCCCATAACTTCTTTTCTGTATGTGTGTATAAAGAAGAACCTTAAGGTCGTTTGGTAGGATGCATTAGGGAAAATAATGCATGCATTAGCTTTTGGTATTATTAATTCTTTGTGTAGTACACTTTTTCAACCCATGTATTATTAATGCAAGTATCAGTTATACAACCTATTTGGTATTATTTTATGTATAACTAAGACATAGCAAATCATGATATTAGCAATACCAAGACTATAAATGCATGCGTTAGCATGGTTAAAGACAAAATTATCTTTAAAGTCCTGTAAAGCTAAAGAATATAAAGAGCATTTTTGTAAACAAATAATTTTCTTAAAAATTATACAGTGCATTTTAATTTTTAATACACCATATCAAACAGTTAACAGAAAATCATCTCTATATAACTAATGCTTGCATTACTAACACATGCATTACTAATCACTGCAATACTAATATACCTTATTATGCACTATTCTTATACCGCGTACCAAACGACCCCTTAGTTTTCAAACTCCCATGTCTATTCCATTCACACCTATTTCTGCGCTACTTAACCCCAAAACTAAAGAAATCCCCAAGCAGACCCTTGAGCTTTCTCTGTAATTCACTTTTCACTCACAAATCTGAATTTTCCCCTTTTGGCCTTTACTGTATCTCAATATTCTTGTCTAAATATTCACTACATTTTAAATTTTGCTAATTGCGTTTTCTTTGCAAGATCTGATCTTTAATTGATTTTGTACACACAGAAGCAAGCAAAGCAAAAGGGGAGCAAATGGGATTAGTGTTTTCGCGATTGTTTTCATCGTTATTTGGGAATAAGGAAGCTCGGATCTTAGTTCTTGGACTCGACAATGCTGGAAAAACTACCATTCTCTGTATGATTTATTAGTTTTTTCTTTATACCCTTTTGCTCCTTTTGTGATTTGGATTCTGGGTTTTTTTTTTGTGTAAAATTTGATTAATATGATGTTTAATTTTTTTGGGGTTACATGCAGATCGGCTTCAGATGGGTGAAGTAGTTTCCACTATTCCTAGTTAGTATTCTTTCTTTTTTCATACTCTTTTCTTTCATATTTTAGTTAGAAGAGTTAACTTAAATATCTGCCCATCCAACAGCTTAAACCCAAAATAGCATACGGCTACTCAGTGTATAATATATCTATAATCCATGTATAATGTGTGTAATCATGTATAAATATATGTATACCAGCTAGAAAAAGTAAACAGTGAATTTGGCCGGCTATTTGTGTAAAGATCCCTTTTAGTGAAGTGAATGGTTACTTATGTCACTCTTCCTATAAATTTGTTTGTTCCCTTTATGCTTGGATCAATCTTAGCAAAATTTTCAAACTAAACCAATTATAAATTAATCCTACTTGAAAAGAAATAATATATAGTGGTCAATAAATTGAGAGGAGATCCATGATGTCTCAGTTCAAATCTTAGTGGAGGCAAAAAACACTTAGCTTTGGCGGGCAAAGTTATCTGGTACATGTGCTGATGGAGTTGGCAAGACCAACTTGATGGAATAGTCGAGGTGCGTAGGTACTCAGTGGAGTAGTCGAGGTGTCGGCAAGCTCGCCCCACCACCACCTTTAATAAAAAAATTTCTTAAAAAAATATGATAGTCAAATTGATACAAGAGTTTGTATAAGTTGCCATTTTTCTAATACCAATGACCTAAGATTTCATTTTTAAGAATATTAGTTAAAAAGACCACTTATTTTAAGTCTTGAAAGAGAAACGGGACGACCATTTTGGAGGAAGAGGAGTTATTACTAATGCCAAGTCAAATAGAGATAAATTTAGGCCTTTTTCTAGTGAATATGAAATTATGGTGGCCACAATTTTGTGATCTTTTTTCTTTTTTTGTGATGAGGTAGAATCGTATTTACAGAAATTTATGTGCCATATACGGATTGGAAATGTTCACCCCTAGTATCATTAGTAAAAGTTATCCTTTTGTCGCTTAAACTAATGAAGTAATGTGAGCGGATGGCCTATCGCTTCGTGGGTGAAGCTATGCGCTTTATGGGAGTGTGACGCTTAAAAAATGATGCACAAAGTAATCACGAGAAGCAGTCAATTCTTTTAATATCAACTTCAAAATCTTGGACAAATATCAGCATTATTGCATATTGAGTACTGAAATTAGTTATTTTAATTGCAATTTGATCAGTATAGTACTAAATTCATATATGCTTTTTTGAGTAAGGAAACAGGACTAAATTCATTTATGCTTTTAATATTGTTCTTAATGTCATGTATTTTGCCCTTCACTTCAAATTCTCGCTTTTCACTTCAAGTCCCATGGACCATGTTCCTTTTTTGTGCTTTTTGCTTTTAAAATCATTGCTACCTCCTAACACACTATAGTAAGGAGAACATCAAGATTTAGATTGGAAGCAAACCCATACATATATTGAATTTGAACCTCAGCCTCCACATTAATCATTGAGCTATCACTTCATTGCATTTACTCACACATTTTAAGTGAAGAGAGGATTTTTTTCTTCTTTTTATATCTCTCCCTTTTGTTTTGTAATGGATGGTTTTATTGATTTATGTTTTTTATTTTCATGATGCAGCAATTGGATTTAATGTTGAGACAGTGCAGTATAACAATATAAAGTTTCAAGTTTGGGATCTAGGTATGATGATTGATTTATTTGAGCTTTGCAGCCAACTCGTCTTAGCTTCATTTTTGGATGCCATTTCGTGATCTAAAGGAAAATTTTCTTGAGTGAAGTTTAAACTAATTGTTCTCTATGTTCTGAGCTTTTGTGGTCAATGTTATGGTAATTGAATGGTTTAGCTTTTAAGAAACTTTTTGTCAAATTTTTACTGAACCTTAACTAGATTTTGTTAGAAAAAAAATGCTTCTCTTCTGCCCAGTTTTCTGATTGAGCTCAGTCTTAGCTTTAATCTCATATATCACTTATGTTCTAGCTAGTTTTCTGAAATTAGTTCAGTCTTTTTCAGCTTTTCGCTTAAGACAGTAATTTCGTGCTCGTTGATGCTTTTATGTGGCAAAATATGTTCAATGGGTATGGTCATGGGCCTTCAGAATCAAATTTAAGTAATCATGTCATGGAAGTCGTAAAAAAATTTCATTTATCTCTAATTAGGTCACGTGTAAGCTTTGTGGTTACTGCTCACATTTTTTATCATAAAGCTTAGTAATTAAGGTGCATGACTTGACAAAGGAGGGATAGCCTAGTGGGAAAGTTCCTTCGCCTCCAACCATAAGGTTGGGTGTTGAGTCACTAGTGGAGCAAAGTGGGGAAGAACGACCACTGATGGCTTCCGAGGTAGGGTGTTTTTTTGTT
>MCJB01020660.1:298310-340419 GCA_002018475.1 Nicotiana obtusifolia
GGGGAGGGGGAGAGGGAGGGGAGGTAACTTAATTGATTTAGTGCCTAAAAAATGAATCTATTTAAATGGCTTTTAGACATACAAGGTCCATATGTGCAGTAGGTTCTCGTAAATCGCTCTTTGTTGCGTGTTTAAGCCTCATAATGTTTATCTAGTCTTCTTTTGATCCTATGCATCTACTATGTCTGTTCTTTTGATTGCCATCGTAATGTTTATCTCATCTCCCATTTTGTGATTTTGTCAAATTTTGAAAGGTCCTTTCATGGGTTCTTTTGCTGCTTAGGCCATACTGGAGGTGCTATTTTCCTAATACGCAAGCTATAATCTACGTTGTTGACTCAAGTGACACTGATAGGCTCGTGGTTGCTAAAGAGGAGTTCCATGCCATATTGGAGGTACCTTTTCCTCGCTGCTCTTATGTATATTTTGCTTGGTGAATTTATTAGGTTCTATTGTGACCATTTGATGCATAAGTATGCCATATCTTTTGATGTTGGTATTCTAATAAGAGCTAAACAAACTTGATTTACCAGAACACCAGCTAGTATTGTAAAAGAGCTACATCTGTTCTTTTCAATGTTTTCCTGTTAAGTGAAGGAATTCTGAAACACACAATAATACCCCAAGAACTGACTTTAAGATATTTAAAACTTTTAAAACTTAAAAAGCAGAAAGTTAAGCCGAAACATAAGCCAAAACAGTAAAATGTACGAAATACATAGTCTCATCCCCGCAATAATCAGAAGCAATCAAAGAAACGCCATGCTTCCTTTTGTACTTTTTTCAAACAATGTTTTGTAATGAATCAAAGATCTAGTAGATAATTCCCAAACACAAAGCTGCATTGAGCATGAAATGCAAAAGGAGAGATTCATCATAACCATGGATCGAAAATAATACTATTAGATTTCTTTGAATGTAAAGAATTTCTTTTAATATTCAAAGCTTCTCAAAAGCTTCCTGACGTTGCGTTTCTCATAAATTGAATAGCACATATAAAACTTGAATACATTGAGAAGTAAGTTGAAAAAATGGAACCTGAAGATGTTTAGAAACTTCAGACTTATGTTGTTAAAAGCGAGAAGCACAACAAAGCGATCCACCACCTTTAAGCAGGAAAGGATAAGTGAAGTGCACACTTAATTGAAGTAAAGCACAATTTTAAAAGAATACCAAAATGAACCTTGTAATAAAATAACTAAATAAACAAGAACTCAACAAAAATAATACTCCCTCCGTTTCAATTTATGTGAACCTATTTGACTGGGCACAGAGTTTAAGAAAAGATAGAAGACTTTTAAACTTGTATTGTAAAATGAGACACATATTTTGTGTGGCTATAAATTATTGCATAAAGGTAAATTGTTTCCGGATAGTGGTCATTCCTTTTGGCACGGACTAAAAAGGAAATAGGTTCACATAAATTGAAACAGAGGGAGTATATATAAGAAAATTTTCACTTTAATGGGATAGGAACGTACATTTTTTATTCTTTTTGTAATATCTTTTACAGCACATGCTTAACTTGATCAATTAAATTTATCACCTTCTCAAAAAGAGAGTGATTTCTTGGAATACATTAGCTTTTTGGTAGAGAAAACATATTTGCAAAACGTTTTATTGTTAGATATGTGGTTGGAGGAGTAAACCTTAAAGGAGGCCTCCCACTTAATTACTCAATTGCCAAAAACAGAGGAGGAGATGGTGTCAGGCTTATTCTGGAGGGATGCACAAGTGAACTTTTCTTCTTTCAGAAAACCAATTCAGGAACATCTAAGAAAATTTCTAGTGTTGTTATTTAGGACGCATATTATGGGGAGGTCCAGGCGCAAGTTTCTCTTTTCTCTAAATAATATCAGAGGTGAGAAACCATTACACAAGTGTATGTTGAAGACGACATTCCTAAAAACTAGCTTGATAATGGTGAGTTGGTGTTATATGTGCAAAACTATGAGAGAGGACATAGGTATTTGCTTCTTCATTGCAAATTCACATAGGACTTATGGAGTTTGGTGTTATTTGGTTGTCAACATATTTTAGTTACTCCCCGGAAATGGAGGAAACCTTAGTGATATAGAACTTGAGTATGAGAGGGAAATATAGGAGGGAAACTCGACATGAACTTTTTGGATGATATGGGGGAAAAGAAATAGAAAGGTGTCTGATGCAGTTGGAAAACCTCCGTGGGGGATCAAATATTCCTCGTGTTTTCAGTTATACTCCCAGTATAAAAAGAACATTTCTTCCTGTTTAGATAGTTTGGATGTATAAATTTTTTGGAAGAGCAATGCTAAATACTTGCTATTTCTGAGCATTATCTTGGTGCATGTAAATGAATTTCTTTGAATTTATCAAAAGAAACTGGGTTAGTATTGAGTAAAGCTCCGCTCCAGGAGGTCTCAGCGTTAGAGGGATTTTTTAGGTTCTCAATTCAGTTCTTCAGGAACTTGGTACTTGATCGAGCTTGCAAAATCTGAATGGGCGCTAAAGAGGTCTTCTGCGACTTTTTCTCTCAATAGGACTTCTAAAAGTTGATTGGCAATAGATTCTTTTCTGCGGTGCAAGGTGATTTACAATAATTTCTTTGAGTCCTCTTTCAACGATAAGGGATGAGGTAGACCTAAAATCTCATATAAATTTTGCAATCTCTCTTGCAATCTCTCTGAATCCATGTAAACTTAGCAAAAATAGGATACAATGGAAGAAAAAGATTTATATAGGTGACACCAATAATTTAGGAATTTGTTTTAGTCATGTTAGTACGTTTACTTCAGGTCCATGCTTTCTAGGAGTTTAGCTTTGTTAGAGATTTTAGATTTATATTCCATTAGAAAATATAGAGAATTTCTAGTACTTATTATTTTTATTTTATAAAAAATTGGCCTGAAATGAGTTAAATGGAGAAACATGGTAACTGATTATATAACCGACGCCAACTTGTTTGAGACTGAACGATGAAAGTTCAAATATCTTAGAATGTTTTTTTGGTTATTGTAAGTCTGCAACCTGAAAGTGGCATGTGTCCTCCAATTCAAAAGCTTCACGGAGGAACTTTGCAAAGGACTTGAAAGCGGAAATTGCTTCAATGCGTGCTTTTGCTTTAACTTTTTGATTCCGTAATTTTTGCACAGTAAATAAGCTATTTTATAGCGAGTGGGGAATAGTCTCTATCAGTGGCAGAATTGCATTTGTGAGGGTACCAGAGGCGCAACGTTTTAGGAAAGCTACAAAAAATTCTAGAAATTCAGATCTATACTTCCAGGAAGCCATCTGAGCCATCAAACATTTTTTTTTTCTTTTGCATCTTCTAATTTCTAGTTGAGCTTTTTGATTCCAACCATTTATTGACTTGTGAGGGCATTTACGATATGTGTTACCTGTGAGTATGACCATTGATGATGTGTATTTCCTTTTCCAGGAGGAAGAGTTAAAAGGTGCTGTTGTCCTCGTATATGCTAACAAGCAGGTTTGTGTCCTCACTTCTCTTTTTCCACTTAGTTGAGGAAGAAGCTTTGATTCATTTGATCCTGGAGTAAATGCAGTGTTATTTTCATTACAAAGCTGTAGGTTTGCGTTAGTATTTAGTATCAAATAGAGCGCATTTGAAAATAGGGGATTTATATAAATGGCTCCTACTAGTTTGGGGTTGAAGTACAGTTATCGTTGTTCTTTCTTTGCCCCCCTCTTGCATTCTCTCTCTCACGCACACAGACACCAGCTAACATCCTGACTGATATATAACCGGTTGGTCAGATAATGTATCCATTAGCTATTCGTCTTTTATTATTGACAGGATCTTCCTGGTGCACTTGATGATGCTGCAGTGACTGAGGCCTTAGAGTTGCACAAGATTAAAAATAGGCAGTGGGCTATTTTTAAGACTTCTGCCATCAAAGGAGAGGGCCTTTTTGAGGGTTTGGACTGGTGAGTGCATATTCCTAATTCAATCTAGTTGATGTTGTTATGGTAGTTATATATAGCATGAATGTAACCAATATTAATCGAAACACTGGTTTGTTCGTACCACTGGGAGTTTTTATCTGTTATGTCCAGTCCACATTATATTGCACGTGGTTTATTTGCTCTCCCCATTTGTAGGTAGGTTTTATGTGAATACTGCTGGCGTCTGCATTCTTTATTTTTCTTCACAAGGGAAAGGAAATTTTGATGTTTAGATTTGGTATCCAGCATTTCCATTTGTCATCAACTGGCTTCTTTGAAATTATTTGATAAGCTAAGATCGGCAAACAAAATGATATATGTCAAATTGCAGTGGATGACAGGATCCAAGCCTATAACAAGCACACAAACACACACATTCATGCACACACAATATACCTACTGTCCTCATGCATACTTACTTATTCTTCTAAAATTGTAGGTTGAGTAATACACTCAAATCCGGGGGTAGCTAAATTTTGTTGAAGATGCAGATAAATTTGAGACAGACAAACGTGAACTTGGTATAATTTGTGAAGAGACATCGGCCTCCGATTATTTTCTAATTGTCATAATTTCTGAAGTGAACTGCTCTGATATAGTGTTTATACTTGTCCCAGATAATGAGAATATGATGTTTTATTTTGCCTCTTCATAGATTACAGCTATTCAGTTTCTCTTGAAAAGAAATGTATTTGTTGCAAAGAGATATCAGATTGTTTTGCTTTTAACTCTCTTTTCGTTTTTGTTTCCTCTTTTCGTACGTTTGTCTTGATTTCAAAATTATTCTCGTGGTATTATACAGCAACAACAATCACGTTTCTGTCCTAGTTTGTTGCAATTGGCTGTGTTTGTCGTATACACTTCCAGAGAATAAGGTTTCAAGATAAATAAAAGTGATATAGGCTATGCACTGGGAGTTTAGTTTGCATAAGAAAGAGTGAAGTTGGTGAGATCGAAAGGAAAATGCAAACAATTTAGATATCTATGCTCGTTATTATTGGAGTATTGTATGATTGAAATATAGTAGTGAGCTAAAGAATGGTTGTAGGACCAATAATGTTATAGGGAAGTTAGTCTCTAAATTTCAATATATTCCCGAAGATGAGTTACATGAAAATGCGGGTGTTAAGATGAATATGCAATGATAAGATAAAAATAATCACATTGGAAAATGTTTAATGAAGTAAATATTTGTATGTTGCCTTTTCAGTGGCGACCATAAAAGTCGCCACAAAAATAATATTTATACTTCGCTTTTTACTGGTGACTTTAAAAGTCGCCAAAAATAGTAATGTTGTTTGTTGCTAGTTTTAGTGGCAGCCCAAAACATCGCCACAAAGGTAGTATTTATAAATTGCTGTTTCAGTGGCGACTTTGAAATCGCCGCTAAAGGTAGTATCTAGATGTCGTCGTTTTCAGTAGCGCCTTGATAGTCACCACCAAAAGTAATATTTTGTTGCCAGCAAAAGTAGTATTTATATTAGTGGCGACCACAAAGTCGGCGCTGGGTGGTATTGTTGATTCCACCCATTTATTGTTTTAGCGATCAATTTATTGCTTCACCATGACTTTCGAGTTTATTTTATAACGTTTCGGGGTTATATAATACGAAATTATAATTTTATCAGCATTGTCGTATGTAGTACATGCTTATTTTGTAGATTTTTTTTGACGGACTCTGATTGGCCTGAAATTATAATAGCAAAGCATGGTGACCACGTTTGCTAAAATTTATTACTCTCCCACAAAAAATCTTAGGAAAGTAAAGATTCAACATGCGGGCCAAAGAGTGGTCTTCCCATGTCTCCTGGCAAAGCCGCCGTAGAAAAGCTACTGTCTATCACACAAAGGGACTTACCTGTGCTAAGCATAATTGATACTGGTAGCAAAATTCCAAGATTATGGGGTCAAGTCCCATGCTCAATGAGAATGGGCCCAAAATGAAGGGGTACGTGTAAACGTACGTAAAACCCTTCTTTAGGAAGATTACTCGCTCTGCTAGATTGAGAGCGATGATGTTCAAATCACGAAAACCACAGTCCTCCTTCACAGCAGGAATGCTAGAAGGACGGATGGAAGAAGGGTACACACCAACAACCCATGTGCAGGAGTTAGCAAAAGGAAACTGCTCTTCAAAATCCTTTGTTGTACTGAGCCTCCTGGGAATAATGGTGCTTACTGCAGGAGGGCAGCATCATCGGTGCTTTCTTTATTGTTTGAAGAGCTGGAGTTCTTGGAGGAGGAGACCATGGTTAGCAGAAAGAAGTAATAATTCTTCGAAGAACAAGGTTAAGGAAGAGTAAAAGCAAGAAACAGTTGAGTAAGAGTAGTTGAGAGAGTTCCAATGATTGTGAAGTGTAAAAGAAGAAAAATGAGGAATAAAGGAATATATGGCTAAAATCGTGGCTATGAGTACCTTGAGAACTAGCGAAAGTATTGCTAAATTGTGGAGTGACGCGTGTTCTGGGCATTAAATGCGGAGAGACGTGCGTCTAAACCGTTAGAAACTTTTCAGAAGAGATCCGAAAATTTCCCGCCAAGAAAGATATCTTCACCAGCTTCACGATGACGCAAAGATGTGTCACCGGAAAGTAGGGAGACTATTTATATATAGTAAAATTGGTTAGGATTAAATACTCGTATAATAGAGTGATACCTGGAACCGGAGACAGAAGGAAAGCGAGACAAGCGGAAACCAAGATCGGGGCAGCATGTTTGATTGGCACAGGGAAGACCCCGAAGGGAACATTGTTAATGAAGATAAACGAATGTCTGCCACCCGATACCATTCAATGAAGAATATTCTACAGTATTAAATACACAATCTGTAGAGAATTTTGGCATTCATAGCCTGCCGTTACACATTTATCAATGATCCCCATAATTGTCATTTAAGAGGGGCTTGATCCTAGAATCTTGTTCCTCTAGATGCAACTATAAATAGCGACTGCAATAGCTATTGTAGGGAAAATGAATTTTTTGGCAATCTTATGCTATATACTATTCAAAAGATCAATAATACTTTATTTCTTGTCTATTGATATTCATATTACTGCTTTCGGAAGCTCGGCTCCCAGAACCAAGTTATTTACTGTCTTATCTCGATTTTAACGCTAAGTCTTGCATTTTATTTATTATTTTGGGATCAATTCGATTCGCTTGTCTATAAACTACGTTACAAATTCAATTGAATTGTTTTACGGGTAAACACATTTGTAGTAGTAGTATTTGAAACTGGTTTTAACTTGAGCAACATGGTTGATATATTCTAGTACTTGATTTCTTTCATAAAAATGGCTGACACCGACAAACTTGGGGGTGGTTATGCTAAGTGATTGAGACTATGGTTTATCAGCAAATTGCATTCTAGACATCAATTCAACTGTATTTTAGGGTGTCCTGTTTGGTCATGGATTTGAGCAATCGCAGCTACAGTCTATACACTTGTTGCATTGTTGGCCTTTCTCAGTAATGATTCATTCAACTATTATAATTTGTAAATCCATCATGATGAAGCCAAGCCAGAGCATTCGCGAAGCCAACAATAATTTTAACCCTTAGTGGAAAGTCTAAGAGTTTTGCCTTGTCGTCGGTTGAATGCTGCCACTCATATAAGTTTCCATTTAGGTTGGGCGTGCGAATAAAGTCCCATATTAATAGTTAAAAAGATTGAGAATATACATATAAGATGTAAGGATCTCTTCTTAATGATGTGTCTTTTGGAGAAAATAGTGGAAGCTTGGCAAAAAACAGACAACTTCGACAATATCACACCATATTAAGAATATTAATGAGTTAATCGACCTCAACACATATATATTTGTGAACCAGAAGTCGGTCGTGCCTCTCGTAACAAATTATGTTGCCTTAGACTGCACAGAGTTGTAATCTCAGAAACAAACTCTTCCTCCAAATTTTCTGAAACTTGGAACCTCTTTGTGGCAACAGTCCAGCCATTTGGGACCATTGCGTTGTACATTTTTCCTAGCATTCCCTTCCCAATTTCATTGTCTTGGCTGAAGTATGAAGTCACTTTTGATAGTTCCATAAAACTCATTCTTGTAACAATCTTTTTCACCTTTAAAATTTGAAGAAAATAACATATCTATCATTAGAATATTATTTTTCTCCTATATAATTAAAGTTTGATTCAGTAGTATCTCATCCAATTCAATTTGTGCGACATAGTTTAACTGGCACATAGTTTAAGAAGATAAGAATGCTTTTGGAAGTTGTAGTCTTAGACGTGACACAAGACACTTTTGTGGCTATTAAAGCTTGTAGGTTGCGGTCATTCTTGATTGATGTAGCCGTGTCAAAATTTTGGATGTTGTTAGTGGAGTAGCGGCTATGTTTTCTGTTACTCCATTTAATTACTTGAAGTACTTGACACAATTTAACAATATTTACTCAATATTCAGAGGACCCAAGACGATGAGTATAAATATCTTCTTTAACTTCTATTCTAACGGATTTAATATTTTTTTATAAGTAACGGAAAAATAAAGTCGAACTAAAAGGTTCAACTAGAACAAGCTAAGTTTATCTCATTTCACCATACCTCAAGAAAGAAAATTCAATATCTCCACCATTAGCTTATACTTTTTGCTAGTGATCAAAAGAGATATACACAATTTTATGAAAAGAATAAAAGGCATACATATATATTTGACATAATAACCATAAAAAAATGTGGTGTAGGGGTTGGGGTTGCTCTTAATCAGAGGTCTCGGGTTCGAGTCCTGGGTATGAAAAAATTCCTGATAGGAAGTGTTTTCTCCCGAATGGATCCCTATGCAGCGGGAATCCAAATATAGTCAGACTCCAAAAAGAAAAACATAATAACAACCTTAAAATGTAAAGTTCTAACTTTTATTATCTCAATCACAAGCATCAACACTGAAAGTTAAAGCATTATTTTTAGTATCAAAAGTTAAACCTATGCCTTGAAGCTGATTAGTGCCTATAAGTGTGGATTTATCATCCCATGGCATAAAAGCTAGGCAATAGTAGCCCCCAATACTTACTACAACTCGTCCATCTACTAGCAGCACCTCTTGACTTTCAGAATAATTGCCAAAGTAAAATTTGATAACTGGGAAGTATACTTCAGCACCATCTGGATCATCTTCATAGCAAGTGTCAAATGTACCAAATCCATCTTCGATCATGGTATAATCTTTTACTTCTTGTCTGAAAACGTCGCGAAATATAATATAATAATCATGAGGAAAACGAGTAATTAATGTCCCTGTATCTATTACCACTCCATGAGTTTCTTTTTGACCATTCCACCACGAAGAATCCACAGGGACAACTTTATCGTTAATCACAATCTTGAAAAGATTGACGTAGTACCAATGAGGAGTTAATCGATTTTTTAGTAGTTTTGCCTCTGTCCCATATGACCACGGAGCTTTATTAAAGGTGAGGAAAGATGGATGTACTGAAATAGCAGTTGGGAGACATAATGCAAATACTGATGAACCTAATTGAGATGGTAAAGAATATCCACCTGTACTTGTCAAGCTTACTCTTTTACTAAGGCCAAGAATCCCAGAAAATGTACCACTGAAATTTGGACCACCTTTTTGATCTATACTACAACCAAATTTTATCCTGGCTTGTGTATTGTCTGAAGGAAAAGTGATCACATCAGATGCCATAAAACCTTTTGTTGTTTCTCCAGTTATATATTTTTGTGTATAGAAACATCGTTTGCTGCCTAAAGCGCAGTGAAAATCATGATCTGCACTTATGCAAATTGAACTGTTTTCAACGCAATCAAGTTCAGTGAAAGTTTTGGAAGTTTTTGAATCGTATATAGTGTTATAAAGCGGTTTGAAGCACTTATCTGGAACACATGGTGCACATTGCCACCAAACTAAGTAACTTCCACTGTCAATTAGCAGGAAATTTCTTGTTCTTTCACTACCGAGCAACAAAAGGGCAACATAGTGACCATTAAAGTAGTTTGTAGGTGCTGCCTTTAGGACTTGATCATGTATCTTACTCCAATTACGTGTGTATTTCTCTTGAAAATTGGTCTCTTTTTTTATTTCAGTATCGCGGTATCTGAAGTTTGATGCCAGGTATGTAGCTCGAGCATGATCTTGAGCAAGACGATTAGTAAGAAGAGACTCATAGTCTTTGAATTTTGATTTTTCAAAGACGTCGATATGGTAAACACTAAAAGAATAAGACGGCATTGGAGGATCTTGAAGCTTGGATATATCAAAAGACATGAAAGCTTTTCTAGCTTGTTTAATGGAAGAAGAATTAATCTTGAAATATGATTTTTCATTGATTAAACTAGCAAATGAATTCCAATGAAGGATTGATGTAAGAAGAAGAAGAAGGAGGAGGAGGAGGGGGTTTTCCATTGGTAATTTTGATTTAGTATAATTTGGTTTGAAATCATTTATAACATTGGTTTATGTTTCATCTTTAAAATATTTCTAAATTTTGTGTACAAATTTGGACAAAAAAAGAAGAAGTTAATTTCATGTGAATACAAGTTTGAATCATTTCACACTTATTTTTGTTAAATCGTTAAAATATACCTATGCTTTTTTGGTAATGTCCCAACTAAGCATAAAATCTTGTAACATTACTTGACAAGAATTAAATATTTGCACCTAAAAAAAGAAAGAATTAAATATGAAATACTATTTGGAAACTTCCTTTTGTACCAATCACAATTAAGGTATTTTTTTTAGCAATCTGTATATTAAGTAGGATACTAATACTAGGCAAAAATGATCAAAATCATATCTCATTACGTGTAAAGAAAATTATTCAAACTATTTTTGTGAAATAATTAACGGAAACCAATAGTGCAGTTTTAGGAGAATGGAAGTATGGAACCAAAAAGGGAAGTAAAAGATTTATCTACGATATTGCTAGAAATAATGAGATAAATTTGATTATTTGACCCTAGAATTAGTATCCTAATTAATATGTAGATTGCTAATGTACTACTTAATATATAGACTGCAAATATGTATATATATTTGATGAGATTTCGTGTTTGCATACTAATACTATAAATAATTGAAGAGTTCAACACAAATTCCAAACCAAATCAATAGTAAAATTAAATTAATTACCAATGGAAAATCTCCTCCTTATTCTTCTTCTTCTTATGTCTATCCTTCATTGGAAATCCTTTGCTAGTTTAAGCAATGAAAAATCATATTTCAAGATTAATTCTTCTTCCATTAAAGAAGCTAGAAAAGCTTTCATGTCTTTTGATATATCCAAGCTTCAAGATCCTCCAATGCCGTCTTATTCTTTTAGTGTTTACAATATCGACGTCTTTGAAAAATCAAAATTCAAAGACTATGATTCTCTTCTTACTAATCGTCTTGCTCAAGATCATGCTCGAGCTACATACCTGTCATCAATGTTCAGATACCGCGATACTGAAATAAAAAAAGAGACAAACCATAACCAAGTCCTAAAGGTAGCACCTACTTCCTACTATCAAAGTCATTATGTTGCCCTATTTATGCTTGGGAGTGAAAGAATAAGAAATTTCTTACTAATAGACACAGGAAGTTACTTAGTATGGTGGCAATGTGCACCTTGTGTTCAAAATAAGTGTTTCAAACAAGTTTTTAATGCTATATACAATCGTACCACATCGAAAACTTTCAAAAGACTTTATTGTGTTGAGGATAGTTCAGTTTGTATATTTGGAGATCCAAATTTTCATTGTGCTTTAAGTAGCAGTTTATGTTTTTATGAGAAAACATATGGAAGTGGACAAACAACAAAAGGTTTTATGCAATCTGAGGTTATTGTTTTTCCTTCAGACAATACACAAGTTAGGATTAATTTTGGTTGTAGTATTGACCAAAAAAGTGGTACTCAAGATTTCAGTGGTACATTTTCTGGAATTGCTGGACTTGGTCGAAGAGTTAGCCAGAATGCCATAGGTGGATATTCTTTACCATCTCAATTAGGGTCGACAATATTTGCATTATGTCTACCAAGTTTTACTTCAGTAAAACCATCTATTCTCACTTTTAATAAAGCTCCATGGTCATATGGAACCGAGGTGAAACTAGTAAGAAATCCATTAAACCCTCATTTATACTATGTCAATATTTTCAAGATTGTGATTAACGATAAAGTTGTCCCTGTGGATTCTTCGTGGTGGAATAATGGTAATCAAGGAGTTATTGTCGATACAGGGACACTTATCACTCGTTTTCCTCATGATTTTTATATTATATTTCGCGACGTTTTTAGACTAGAGGTTAAAGATTATGAAATGGTTGAAGATGGAGTTGGTCCATTTGATACATGTTATGAAGATGATCCATCTGGTGCTGAAGCATTTTTCCCAGTTGTGAGGTTTTACTTTGGCAACATTTCTCCAAGTCAAGAGTTGATGTTAATACAAGAACGAGTTATGATAGAAAATGCAGGGTATTATTGCCTAGGCTTTTTTGGTTGGAATCACAACTTTTCAATTATAGGCACAAATCAACTTCAAGGCACAGGATTAACTTTTGATACAAAAAATAATGTTCTAACATTCAGTGTAGATGCTTGTGATTAATGTAGAGAAGATTTCTTATTTTTACATTCTAAGGTTGTTATCTAAAATTGCTAAAAATAATATATCCAATATTTGGCTATTAGTATAAAATCTTTTTATGATTAATATGATTTCTACATAGTTAACTTAGTGTTTTTGCCCTTTTACTGTTAAACTCGCAAAAGTTATGCAGGGATCTATACGACAAACCAAATGTGTATTACTACTATAGTGGTATAACATATTTGTAATTTTTGTATATATGAGATATAATGTGGAATGAAAAATATGTGCATTAATTATACGAGATAATTAAAACTTATTTAAAATAAAAAATGATATTAAGCTGGAATTTCCTTCTTGACAATCCTAGTGATACATCTAGAACTCTTTACAGGTAAATATTTATTCGCGCCAGGTGTTTACACCAAAAATAATTAATGTTTAACCAAAATCAAGTAAATACCAAATAAATCAATCAAATCTCTTTGAATCTGTTTAAATTTATATATAGAGGACTGTAATTAGGAGTAGTGCACAAATATCAACCCAAATCAAGAAAAATAAGCACAACATCATCCTCTTTATGCCAATGAAAAACTTTATCTATATTCATCTTTTGATGTCAATGATTTTCTCAATTCTTTTTGTAGTTTCTGGCAATGAAAAATCAATTTTAGTACCTCTTAACTACACTTCCATTATGCAAACTAGAAAAGAATTTATGTCTATTCATTCATCCAATCTTGCAGATCCTCCAATGCCATCTTATACTTTTACTCTTTCTACTGTGGCATGTTCAGATATAGGATTGTCTAGCACATATACTGAAAGAGAAAGCGAATATGTGAGTTGAAATTAAGAATAGAGAGGTGCGTGTTTATTAAATATTCAAGAAAATAATGGAGGTTTATTTATCGTCCTAAAGAAAATAAGGCAATTGTTAAAACAAATGTATTTTTCTAGATAAGGACTGTTCAATAACTATGTTCCTAGAAGTAAATTATTTTTACAGGAACTAGACAAAAGAAATAACTAGATGTTCAAGAACATCAAAACCCACACGTCGAAATTGAAGTTCCATTGCATTTAAATAGTGAGAGAACGTTAATAGACAAAATATGCTTTTGTCGAATGGGAGTGATGTTTGAACAGTGAACACTATAGTAAGAAGTAGCTAATATGTCAATACCGTAGTTCGTAGTGGGAGAATACTAAGAAAAATCATAGTTCGATGTACACTCTTGGGATAGTTTCGGTAACAGGATCTCTGAAGAGTTTAATACCAAACTAGATAGTTACGACAAAGCACTACTGGACAAATATTGCATCAGAAATAACTTGGCTAGATTCTTTAACAAAACCTTATTTGGTGAAGAATTTAACAGTCATATAAAAGAATACCTGAGAAAGTTGTAGATGCATGGTTATGAGTCTAAATGGGAGATTGTTGGGGCATATACTATTAACCATGCGTTTAGCTGTAGTATATTCTAACAATTTTCACGATTAAAAGTCTAAGTGGGAGATTGTTGGGATATATACTATTAACTATGAGTTCGGTTTAGATAAATTATGAAATAATTGTATATTCAGTTTTAATAAAGTTTTAAATAGATCATCTATTTGTCTGTGTTATATAGTGGGTGATTTAGTTTATAGAGTTTAGCTTATACACGGAAGATTAAATTATCTGCTCTTATAAATATAAAGTTTGAGTTCACAATCTAATGAGGAATTGGACAAACCATCATGGATGATTGTAGCATAAGATTAAATATAATTTATCTTGATTATGAGAATGATTTAATTTCAACTTCTTGTGCTAGTACATTTTGTATGTATTGAATGGACCAAGTAGAGTTAAGTATTTTATACTGACTTAATAAAATAAACTCTCTAACCATTAAATGTACTTATACTCTTAATCTTGATATAATTATTATTAGTTGTGTACGTTATTATTGTTTTGATTTATTAAAAGGCGAGAATCTTTCGTCGGTCAATATGCCTGGTAAATTGGATAATAATAATGTACATTGGCGAAGTAATAGTTAGTTGATGGAATCTATGTCTCGGTTTAGAGATAGATGATACACCTTTGTGAAAGCTTATAAGTTTTCATGTGTAAACCCGACCAGTGGATTTTGTAACCGACACATGAAATAAATTAAGCTAAAATCTAATGGAAATAATTAATAAATTAAATCGTCGGCAATTTAATTTAGTTGATTAGTATCTGAATCTTAACATGGGGAGTTAAATAAGATTTAATGGATGAATTTTGAAATTGAATAAGGAGTGCAATTAAAAAATTTTAGTGGCATAATTCGTAATTAATTATGGTGGATATTAATTTCAAACTCGTGCTACAAATATATAAGGTTATGCCTTTAAATAATAGGAAATAAAGGAATCCTTTTTCTGGTGAAAAAGAAAACCCAACAGGTTTTGGAAAAGGGTTTTATCCCTTTAAACTCGTGCTACAAATGTATAACGTTTTGCACTTGGAGGGGGTAGAATAAGGTGGGTGAATTTTAGCTTATCTTCCTAGAAATTTCGCCCACAGGAAATTGTTATTTTTCGGATATTATTTGGGTAACACAATAGAAGACCGTGGAACGTTAGGAGAGCGTGATCGTCTGGGTGATTGAGATTTCATTGAGTTGCTGTAGAATTGGAGGTTTACGTGATAGAGGAACTTTGTTCACGCTTCAAGAGGTAACCCGTAAAATCTCGTTTATGCGAGTTATCAAGGATGAATTGGCATTGTTGGGCAAACCTCTCGATTTGGAAGATTTGCTTGACAAGATATAAGATGGTTTGGATCCTATATATAAACATGTTGTTGATTCCGTCAATGCTCGTGATACACCGATTACTGTTGATGCTTTGCAAGAAAAATTATTACATGAAGAGTTGAAACTTAAGCCATTGGGATCATCAATGTTTCCGTCCCAACCCGCTACAGCCATGGTAGCTACCGCCGCAGCCCAGTCGACGCCTCCTACTCCTTTGTCATCGGGCAGTCGCAATAAGCGACGTCCATATCGTGGTCATTGTCAAGCTTGTGGCATGCAAGGTCATCCCTTGAGGGATTGTCCAACACATGGGTGGATACTTCAACATCTCCACCGCCCTCCTGCTACTGCCACGTTCGCCACTGCCACAGGTTGCTCCGGTGCCGCTGTCCGCTCCTCCACGTCAGACTGCCCCTCCGTAGTGGCAGCCACCTCCTTGGCAACCGGTCACTCAGCCGGCGGTCAACTATGCTGGTTACACTCCATATTCCGGTGTCCATGGGTCCCCCTACATGCCTCCGCCTGAGGCCGGTTTTCAGGCCTTTCATGCACAGGGTCCGACTGTTAGCAGTTCTGTTACCGCACCAAGTCCTTCTTGGCTTCTCGATAGTAGCGCAACTCACCACATCTCCACTAACCTAGCCAATCTTTCTCTCCCCCAACCATTTCCTTACACTGACTCTGTATACATTGGAGATGGTAGCGCCCTCCCTATCACTCATACTGGTTCGACTACTCTTCCTACTTCTCATCATTCTCTTACTTTACATAATGTGTTACATGTTTGAACTATGAAAAAAAACTTACTTTCAGTCTTCCAGTTATGTAAGTCTAATGATGTGGTAGTTGAATTTACTTCCTTTGGTTTTGTTGTTAAGGATCTCAATTCGGGGACTCACCTTCTGGCGGGACGCACTAGAGATGGATCCTATGTGTGGCCCTTATCTAGCCCCTCTGCCTATGTTTACTTCTCAGATGCCATCCTCCTCATATTGTCTGGCACTCTCGCCTTGGTCATCCGGCATCTGCTATCTCTCGTCACATTTTATCGCATTATCAGTTGTCTTGTTCTAGCTTAGCACTTAATAATAGATGCACTGCTTGTAGTTGCAGCAAGAGTCATAAGTTACCTTTTTATGAGTCTTCTATTATTTCCACTAGACCATTAGAGTATATTTTCTCTGATGTATGGACATCTCTTGTTTCATCTAGTGAGAACTTCCGTTATTATGTGCTATTTGTTGACTATTTTACTCACTACATGTGGTTGTATCCGATGCGTCATAAATCTGATGTGCGATCTATCTTTACTACCTTTCAGGCCCTTGTCGAAAATTACTTTCAACTTAAAATTAAATGCCTTTACTCAGATAAAGGGGGCGAGTATCTTGCCTTGTCTTCTTATCTTGTGACCTCTAGCATTACTCATCTTACTACCCCTACCCACACACCTGAACATAATGGTTTCAGTGAACGCCGTCATCGTCACATTGTCGAAACCGGCCTTGCTCTCCTATTTCATGCTTCCGTGTTTTCGGGTGTCTATGCTATCCCTGGCTTCGTCCATACTCTGCTCACAAGCTGGACCCCCGCTCTACGCGTGTGTCTTTCTGGGCTATTCCAAAACCCAGAGTGCGTATCTTTGCCTTGACCCCACTACCTCCCAACTTTATGTCTCTCGTCATGCCCAATTTGATGATTCGGTCTTCCCTTACTCTTCTCTCATGTCCACTGCACCACGGCCTACACCCTCTACTGCTGACACATGGTGCCCCTCGCACTATGTTCTTCCTCCTGTTGTCTCTCCTACTGTTCCCTCTCCGGTTCAGTCCCCTCCATCCACTGCCTCCTCCTCTCCAGCATTCACCCCGCCGCAGTCTCAACATCCTCCACCACCACCATCTTCTCTTCCCACCCATCCAATGACCACTCGTGCCAAAAATAATATTCGCAAGCCTATCCAAAACTCTCCCTTACAGTTAAGCTTCATCCTTCCCTTGAGCCTTCCACAACCACTCAAGCCTTGAAGGATCCCAAATGGCGGGCTGCCATGTCTGAGGAGTTTGAGGCGCTTGTGCGCAATGGTACATGGGAGTTGGTCCCCCCTGATGGTATTCAGAACTTAGTCCTTTGTAAGTGGGTTTACCGCACTAAGTACCTTTCTGATGGCAGTGTTGATCGGTATAAGGCTCGGTTAGTTGCCAAGGGCTTTCATCAGCGCCCTGGCATTGACTATCAGGAGACTTTTAGTCCGGTTGTCAAGCCGGCCACCATTCGCTTGGTTCTTACCTTGGCAGTCTCTCGGGGTTGGCCCCTCCGGCAGCTGGATGTTAACAATGCATTTCTACAGGGTCGTCTTTATGAGGATGTGTACATGGCTCAGCCACAAGGATTTGTTGACACTCATCGTCCGAACTATGTGTGTAAGCTACACAAGGCTATCTATGGCCTTAAGCAAGCACCCCGAGCTTGGTATTCAGAGTTGAGACATTTTTTATTGGCACAGGGGTTTCGCAATTCCAGGGCAGATACCTCGTTGTTTATCTTTGACCGGGCTGGTGTCTTTGTGTTTGTGCTGGTTTATGTTGATGATATAGTGGTTACTGGGTCTGATTCGGGTATAGTTGGTCGATTTTTGGCTGAGTTGGCAAGTCGTTTCTCTATCAAGGACCTGGGTACTCTGTCATATTTCCTTGGAGTTGAGGTTCTACCGCATCGTGATGGTCTTATATTATCTCAGCGGAAGTACATTCTTGATCTTCTACATCGGACTCATATGGCCGATTCCGAGCCGGTACTTACTCCGCTTGCCACTGATCAGCCTTTATCTCTACTAGATGGCACAACTCTGGATAACCCGACTGAGTATCGGACTGTTGTAGGCAGTCTGCAGTATTTGGCCCTCACTCGTCTTGACATTGCTTATGCCATGAACAAATTATCTCAGTTCATGCATAAACCGACTACTGCTCATTGGGCCGCGGCGAAACGCCTGCTTCGTTATCTTTGTGGTACTATTGACCTTGGTTTACTTCTTCGTGGGGTGTCTCAACCGTCCTTGTATGCATTCTCTGATTCTGACTGGGCTGGCAACAAGGATGATTATACCTCCACCAGTGCATATGTAGTTTATTTTGGTGGCTCCCCCATCTCTTGGTCCTCTCGGAAGCAGCGCACTGTTGCCCGCTCTTCCACTGAGGCTGAGTACAAATCTGTTGCCTCCACTGCTGCAAAGCTCAGCTGGTTGTGTTCTTTGTTGACTGAGCTTCGGGTGTTTCTACCGTCCTGTCCTGTTATATACTGTGATAACGTCATTGCTATGTACTTGTGCTCTAATCCTGTTTTTCATTCTCGGATGAAGCATATTGCACTAGATTTTCACTTCATTCGTGAACAGGTTCAGCGTGGTATTTTACGTGTGACTCACGTTTCTGCAGCTGATCAGTTGGCTGATGCTTTGACAAAACCGCTCTCCCGTGCTCCGTTTTTGCTTCTGTGTTCCAAGCTTGGACTTACCTCCCGCCGTCCAGCTTGAGGGGGCATATAGAATATATGTTTACCTTATTTAGAGTTCTTCCATATATGTTATATTTTCATACTTATCTCTTGTAATAGTTCTATATATTTGACATCTAATGAATGAATGAATTATTCACCACAAATAATATTCAATAGATTATATGTGATTTTGATACTGAAATTACTTCCGCCGCGTATAATAATCCATCTAACATGGTCCACATTACCACCAAACTAAATCACTTCCGGTGTCTATTAGCAAGTAATTTTTGATCATTTGGCTGCCTATCAAAAATGTTGCAACATAGTCACCATTTTGCATAGTAACCTATTTAATTTATTGCAAAATGAGTAGAAACATCAAATATTAACCTATTAATTTTATTGCAAAATAGGAAGAAACAACAAAGTTAACTATAGAGATCTGATTCTCTTTGAGAAGCCAAAATGTGAACAACTACGAAGAGATAAGTTCTCAATTTAGCCAAATATTAAATTTTTTTGCCCTTTTTCCATTTCTATAACTACTAAGTGGATCAAAGTTTGACACATTTTGATTCTCTTTATCAAATGAAAGAAAATATTTGATTTTGCTAGAAAACCATTCCTAAATAGAGCATTGATAAATCTCGTGGAATCTCGCAAGATATATGCTATTTAAAAAGTTTATTTATTTGGATGAAGTTATATATACTAACAGTGAAATATTTTTTTAAAGTAGTAAATTTAATCTATAAAAGCAACTAATTATCTTGGAAATTTATTAATTAATATTTATTAAAATATATAACTTAATTACCTAACAAGTGACTTGATCGTAAGTCAAAAAGGTCCATCAAGCGTAATTTTCTGCTCCTTACTTAGCTAATTGATGTTTAATACAGCAAAAATTCTTATTCTGATGGCTACATTAATAAGTAATCCCAAATAGTAATGATATTAGATCTAGTTATTAATTTGAAAATATCTTACGAGATTTCATGCTCTATTTCAGATTATTTCATGGAAAAATAATTAATATTTAACCAAAATTAATTAATACCAAACAAATCAATCAAATCTCTTTGAATCTGTATTAAATTTATATATAGATGACTCTAATTAGGAGTAGTGCACAAATATCAACCCAAATCAAGAAAAATAAGCACAACATCATCCTTTTTATGCCAATGGAAAACTTTATCTATATTCATCTTTTGATGTCAATGATTTTCTCAATTCTTTTTGTAGTTTCTGGCAATGAAAAATCAATTTTAGTACCCCTTAACTACACTTCCATTATGCAAACTAGAAAAAAATTTATGTCTATTGATTCATCCAATCTTCCAGATCCTCCAATGCCATCTTATACTTTTACTCTTTACCATCGCGATGTATTTGAAAAATCAAACTTCAAAGACTACGACTCCATGCTCAGAGCTCGTCTTGCCCGAGGGCATACTAGAGCAAGGTATTTGGCTTCGGTTTTTGAAAATGGTAACAATGTTGAAGAAAGGATGGTTCGTGGACGAGCCACAGGGTTAACAACTACACACAGTGCAGAAGGTGAGCTTGTCGCGTCTTTTTTAATTGGTAGCGAATTCAGCAGAAATTATTTGCTAGTAGACACTGGCACTGATTTGGTTTGGTGGCAATGTGGACCATGTGCGCAATGCTATAAGCAAATATATCAACCTATATATAATTCTACTGCATCAAAAACTTTCCAAAATGTTGATTGCATAAAAGATAATTCGAGTTGCATCACCAGGGATCCAGCTTTTAAATGTGTTGAAGAAATGCGTCATTGTAGCTATGATGTACCATACGAAGGTGGTATCAGATCACTAGGTTTCATGGCGTCTGAGGTGATTACTTTTACTTTAGACCATAAATCACAAAGGATTATGTTTGGATGTGGAAAAGATCAAAATAGTGGGGAAGTTAAGTTTAGTGGTGCATATTCTGGGATTGCTGGCCTTGGACGTAGAGTAAACCCTAATGATCCTGGTGGATATTCTTTACCATCACAACTTAACGCGACGTTGTTTGCTTTTTGTCTACCAAGTCTTGATTCAGGAGAATCATCTATCCTCAATTTCAATAAAGCCCCATGGCCAGGAGCAACAATGGCAAAACTAATACAAAATATCAAGTTACCTCAATTGCATTTTGTCGATCTTTATACAATCTTTATTAATGATAAGGAAGTTGCAGTGAAACCTGGTAAACCTTTCAATGGTGAAGTCGTCGTGGATACAGGGACGACCATTACACATTTTCCTGAAGATTTCTACATCTTATTTCGTGATATATTTAGATCTGAGGTAGAAGATCTTCAAATGGTTGACAATCCAATCGCAGGTTTCGACACTTGCTACAAAGACGTCGATGGTAGTGAAGTGTACTTTCCTGCTGTGAAGTTGTACTTTGACAGCAAAAGTCCTGGTTCAAGGTTGTTTCTGGCGCAAGAACGAGTTGTAATTCTCATAGGTGATCAGTATTGTCTAGCTTTTAAGGGATGGGATAGAAGATTAACATTATTAGGCTCTAATCAACTCCAAGCAGTAGGATTAACTTTTGATACTTCAGAGAACACTTTGTCCTTTGACTTAGATGCATGTGATTGAAGTATACAAAAGGTTTGTTTGTTCAAATTCACTATAAAATGGACTATACATGTTTCATTATTTTCTTTCCATATTTTTATTTCTTAAATGCTAAAAAGTTATAGCTATCTTTTGAGCTTTTCAGACTTTACAAATCTTAATTTTAAGGATTTGAAGAAGACACTTTGTTCTTCAGAGTATTCTCTTGCTTTTCTTGTGCATTTTTATGTGTCATTTGGTTTTACAGAAGACCTCTTTCTATAATTTTGAAAGAGATATAGTCTTGTTGTAAACAAACCCTTTCGGCTTGATGATTGTTTCTTTTTATTCATTACACCAATTTGGCCTTTGGAAATTCTATTACCATTATGTCTTGCAAGGCGTTACTCTTTTTTAAAAAGGGTAGCTTGATGCACTAAGCTTTAGCCGGACCATATGGATCGATTTTATGCAGTCTTACCGTACATTTCTACAAACCATCATTAATAATTGCAGCACAAGATTAAATATGATTTATCTTGATTATGAAAATGGTTTAATTCCAACTTATTGTGCTAGTACGTTTGCATGTATTGAACGGACCAAGTAGAGATAAGTATTTTATACTGACTTAATAAAATAAACTGTCTAGCCATTAAATGTACTTATACTCTTAATCTTGATATAATTATTTTTAGTTGTGTATATTATTATTGTTTTGATTTATTAAAAGGCGAGATTCTTTCGTGGGTCAATATGCCTGGTAAATTAGATAATAATAATGTAAATTAGCAAAGTAATAATTAGTTGATGGAATCCATGTCTCGGTTTAAAGATAGATGATACACCTTTGTGAAGGTCTTTATAAATTTTCATATGTAAACCCGGCCGGTGGATTTTGTACCCGACACATAAAATAAGTTAAGCGAATATCTAAAAGAAATCATCAATAAATTAAATCGTTAGTAATTTAATTTAGTTGATTAGTATCTAAATCTTAACATGGGGAATAAATAAGATTTAATGGATGAATTTCGAAATTGAATAAGGAGTGCAATTATGAATTTTTAGTGGCATAATTCGTAATTAATTATGGTGGATATTAATTTCAAAAATTAGAAATTAATTCCATAATTGGAAGCTTTGTTACTTAAATTATGTGGTCCCTGATGTGTCTAAATAATAGGAAATAAAGGAATTCTTTTTCTGGTGGAAAAGAAAACCCAATAGATTTTGGAAATTGCACCTGGAGGGGGTAGAACAAGGTGGCCGAATTTAAGCTTCTTTTCCTAGAAATTTCGCCCACACGAAATTGCTATTTTCAGGATATTATTTGGGTAACACAATAGAAGACCGTGGAACGTTCGGAGAACGTGATCGTGCGGGTAATTGAGATTTCATTGAATTGCTGTGAAATTGGAGGCTCACGTGATAGAATTTATCCTAAAAACTTTATTTCGTGTGGTACTCTAGCAGTAACAAACATTAAAGTGTGTTATTGAAGCCAATTAGATTGTTCTTTAAAGTATTACTTTTCTCTAGAAAATTAGCTAATCCAAACTATTTTTATTTTACATGTATTTTTTTTGAATATTTTTCGCTAAGGCTTGGCCAATGTAAATGTGCATCCTCCCCTTTTGCATTATTATTATTATTATTATTATTATTATTATTATTGTTATTGATTCAATATTGGCTTTTCTGGCCATCTTATTTTTCACAAAAAGTTAATAAATGTACCACAAAATAGATTTTAGGCACAGGTACATATACGGGAGCCAAAACGAACATGCCTGCTACCTACTGTACTGGACCTTCAACCAGGCATTCTACCTTTGTCGTAGTACTACTTTTAATGGTAACTGTAGCGCCACAGAATGTCGTCACTGAAACATTATTGGATATGAAATGCATATGGATTCACAAAAAAAAAAAAAAAAAAAAAAGGAAGGTCAAATATGCAAACATAAAAGAAGAAGACAAACTAGTAGTAGTAGATTTGGTAACTTTAGATTGCAAGACATAGAAATTTTGTAGATTACTCAATTACATGCATCTATATCAAAGGACAAAGTGTTCGCTGAAGTATCAAAAGTTAATCCTACACCTTGAAGTTGATTACTTCCTAATATTGCGAAGGATCTATCCCATCCTGAAAAAGCCAGACAATATTGTCCACGAAAGTGCAAAATAACTCGTTCTTTTGCTAGTAACAACATGTTACTCGGGCTTACACTACCAAAATACAACTTCACAACAGGAAAGTTAACTCCACTGCCACTTGGATCCTCTTTATAGCAAGTGTCTAAAGATCCTGCAGGAGTATCAACCAGAGGAATATCTCGTACTTCTTCTCTAAATACATAACGAAATATAGTGTAAAAGTCCTGAGGGAAGTAGGAAATAGTTGTTCCTGTATCCACAAAGATCCCACCAGTCAAATCTTTTTTAAAGTTCCACCATGTTGGGCTAATTTCAACTTCCCTATCGTTAATGAAAACCTTAAAAAGATTGACAAAATAAAACGAAGGATACTTGATATTTGGTACTAGTTTTGCTGATGTTGCTCTTGGCCATTTGGTTGTGTGGAAGTTAAGTGTAGATCCTGTTGCTGAATAAAAACCTGGGAGACACATGGACATTAAATCTGCTCTAAATTGTGTTGGTAAAGAATATCCACCACTGGTTTTTCTACGTCCAAGGCCAGCAATACCAGAATATTCACCACTAAAAGTAGTTCCACTTGCTTGATCTTTGCTACATCCAAATATAATCCTAACTGGTCTTTGGTCTAAAACAAAAGTAATCACATCATCTGCCAAAAACCCTTTTGTTCTTGATCCATCTGCGTATTTAAAATCATAGGTACAACTATGATCACTAATACACTTAAAACTTAGGTCCAGATCTTCTAAACATCTTTCTCCATGTAGAAAACAATCTATCTTTCGGAATACTTTCGATTCTGTGGGAACATATAAAGGCTGATGTTTTTGTTCGTAACACTTATTTGGTTCACATGGTCCACATTGCCACCAAACTAAATCACTTCCTGTGTCTATTAGCAAGAAATTTCTAACTTCTTGACTGCCAAGCCTAAAAGATGCAACATACTCACCATTTACAAAGTATGTACTTGTTGTTTTTGGAACCTTTTCTCTGTCAATCTTGCTCCCTTGCGCATTGTATTGCCTTGCCAGAGTTTCATTTTCACCAATTTGATAGCCATTTTCAATAATTGATGCCAATGAACTTGCTCTAGCATGACTTCGAGCAAGTCTATTTTCAAGTAATGAGTCGTAGTCCTTGAACCTTGATTTTTCAAATACATCGCGATGGTAAATAGTAAAACTATAGGATGGCATTGGTGGATCTGGAAGCTTAGTCGGATCAAGAGACATAAATCTTTGTTTTGCTTGCTTAATATAAGTTGAGTTGAGGGGTGAAAAAGATTTTTCATTGCCCAACACTACAAGCAGAATTGAGAAAATAATTGACATCAAAAGGTGAATATAGAGGAAGTTCTCCATTGGTTTAGAACTTAGTGTAGGAAGTTATTTTTCTAATTGCTTGATTTTGTGCGGAATATATATGTCTACCTCTACTTACAATCATCAATTTCATGTCAAAATTGTTGACAGTTAAGAAAGGAATTAGTTCTCAATAAAAGTTAATATTAGATGTTTTTGCCTTTTTTTCCTTTTTCCATAATTGCAAAAAGGATCAGATTTTGACAATTCTATTTAATTTTTTCCAAATGAATACATTTTTTTCATTTTTCACGATCATTGTTGCTAAATAGAGAGCATAAAATCTCATAACATAGTGTGGAATCTATGCTATTAAGGAACTTTATTAATGTAGTATCAATCATTTTACTATAACTTGCAAGTTTTGGTTGGATCTAATTTGTTATATCATATTATACCTCTATAGTAGCCTGTTACTTATAGGATCAACAACCATTATTACTACGATATGTTATTTGAAAAATTACGTCTTTAACAACTTTACTCAAATATCGATTTACGGTATTAATCGTTATTTTATGATAACAGAAAAGTAATCTATTAACTATATTTTATTGAAGAAACAATATTAATAAATTTTGTAAGTTCCGAGGAAGTTGGGACACATAAGCTCTTTTGAGATTTTAAATTAATGAACTTGAAAGATCTGAGGAAATGCTATTATAAGTGTATAATAGTATAATAATCAATTGCTATAATATGCAGAAAAACGTGTTGGCCTAAGTAAGTTTTGATGATTGACAGAGGAACACATGCATGAATCAGGTCCATATACAGTATACACAGGACACAAGCAAATTCAAGCACAAGGCATGCACGTGAAAGAGATAAGTATAAGTGGTTATATCTGATATCTCCTAAACGAAACGCTTGCATGATTGGTAAGGAACATGACTCCTTACTTGAAGACAATTATATCCTAAATAAGATAGAAGTTAGAAGTTGAAGATAACTAGAACTCTTCCATCATGGAAGAGTATAGCATTAGAACTCTAGTTGTGTAACTACTCGGCCGGTCGTTTTGAGTATTATAGCTCCGTTCTCCCATTTATTGCTTATTCTGTGTTTGTTTGTGTCACGACCTAAAATTCACATGTCGTTATGGTGCCTATCTCACTATTAGGCAAGCCGATAACCTCAATAAAACATTATCTTCTTTTAATTTGAAAACATAATATTTGAATTCAATAGAAAATTCCACAAATACTAATATAAATACACTCCCAAAACTCGGTGTTCCTGAATACATGAGCATTTAAATGATAACATAGTTTGACTGATACAAACAGTGTCTGAAAATGTAGAACAGTACGAATAACTGAAAGAAAAGATAGTCAAGGTCTGTGGCCGCCAAGCAGCTACCTCGATACTCTCTAACAGATGAAAGTCCGAAATCTAGCAGCCGCCGTATCCGGAATTAATTGGATCTGCACACGATGTGCGAAGTGTAGTACGAGTACAACCGACCCCATGTACTCAAGAAGTAACAAGAATAACTTTTGGGATAAAAGTAATGACGAGTTCCACAGGTACAGTCCAATGTAAAAATAACAGTACCAAAATGTAGGCATGTTCTCAAGTGCAACAGTTAAACTCAGTACAAGTAAAATAGATAAATTTTGCATGATATGAGGAATATGACATCTCTATATCTACATGCCAAGATATATGTCGTATGTGATGTACCACAACGGAAACCTCGTGTACCTACACTCTCAGAATACTCAATCGCTCAGTACTGTATATGGCCAATCCAGCCCAGGGAACTCTATCCCAAATACATATATATCAACTGACAGTCAGTCACTCAGCACTGTACAAGGCAAATCCAGCCCAGGGAACTCCATCCCCAAATGTAAATAAATAAGGCAAGCACTTAGCGGCCAAGCATCAACAGAGTAGCCTGCGGATTGGTGCCCGGTGACACAGTAAATGTTGAACCATAAACAACTTTGAGTGCCCCAGTCGTAAGTTCCTATCAACCACTTTCCCCACAAGGAAGCCGCCATGGTAATGTGATATTGTGGTCACAATGACAGAACTATCCCATTAGAAAATCATTGGATATATTAGAAAAGCACTTTTGACAACCATTTGAAATAATTTAAAACCTTTAAAAGATGCATAGGAAAGTAATATACAAATTAATTCTAAACGTGCTATCGATGCAACAGTTTCATCATAGTCGACTCCTTCCTGCTATGAGTAGCCTTGAGTTACTAATCTGGCTTTGTTTTTGGCTACCTTTCCTTCTTCACTTAGCTTGTTTCTGAATACCCACTTTGTTCCAACTATAGTAGCATTTGCCAGCTTAGGTACTAGTTCTTAGCCCTGATTATTGTCAAATTGATCAAGTTCATCCTGCATAGCTTGTATCCAACTAGAGTCTTTTAGGGATTTATCAACTTTCTTTGGTTCTACTTAAGAGATTAGTGCAATGTCTGCCTTCTTTTTGAGAGCTCCTCTGATTTAAATTCCTTCGCTTGGATCCCCTATGATAAACTTTTGAGGGTATTCTGGTTCGCTTCTCCATTTATTTGGTCGCTTCTCCATTTGTGGTTTAGTAGGGTTGCTCACAGGTTCACTAGCGGACTCTGAGACTATGTTTGTGCTATCAATCGACTTTTCTAACTTGTTTGTATGTGGTGCTTCTTAACTGATATCTTCATCACCTACAAAGATTTCTTTTCTCGGTCTTAGTGTTATTATCATCAAATATAACATGCACTGATTCTTCTACAGATAAAGTACATTTATTGTAAACTCTAAAAGATCTACTATTAATGGAGTAACCGAGAAAAATACCTTCATCACTCCTCGGATCATTATTCAGGCCATATCTTATAGAGTTTTGTTCTTGTGCTCAACAATCCCATTCTGTTGGGGTGATCTTGGGGCTGAGAAATTACGAGTATAACCCTGATCGTTGCAGAATTCTTCAAAAGCTCTACTTTCAAATTTTCCTTCATGATCACTTTGAATGATTGTGATAAGATACCATTTTTCTCTTTCAATTCTTTTACAGAAAATCTCAAATTTTTTCAATGCTTCAGCTTTATGATATTAGAAAATCACCCATGTAGAATGTCAGTAGTCATCAACAAGAATAAAAGCATATCGTTTACCTCCAATCCTGGCAGTTCTAGCGGGTCCAAACAAGTTCATGTGCAGCAATTGTAAAGGCTTGGTGGTGGACACGGTATCCTTAGTTTTGAAAGAGTTTCTAGTTTGTTTACCAATCTGACATACATCACATACATGATTTCTAAAAAAATTGAGTTCGGGAAGACCAATAACTAAATCGTGCTTGGAGAGTTTTTCAATTAGACCATGCTTGCATGACCAAGTTTTTTATGCCAAAGCCATGGTTTATCAGATATGGATGCTAAACTAATAGGACTATCTAGATGTTCAATGCCATTAAGAATGTAAACATTCTCATACCTTTTACGTGGAAGAATATTTTACCTGCCTCATCTTCAATGGCACATCCTGTTTTCTTGAATTTAACTTCGTACCTCCAATCACATAGCCGACTTATACTTAAGAGATAGTAGTTGAGTTCATCCACAAGATATACCTCTGTCATATCGCAATTATTACTGAATAGAACTAAGCTGGTACCAACTATCTTTCATTTTCTTTGAGCATAATTTTGTCACTCGTCATGTGACTGGAACATGCATTGTATAAATACCATTTTCCTTTGAGACTCTTTCTGTGGTGTTCCTGCAAAATAAATTATCACCTTCTTTTAGGTACCCAAACTTGCTTAGGTCCTTGTTGTTTAGTTCTACTGGAATCAGAATTTTTTTGGGTTTTCAAATCCATCCGTAAATATTAGATTTTCGAAATCTACAAAAGGAATATTTATGTCCAACCTTGTTACAATAATGACACATAGGGGTTAATTCAGTTTTCGATCTACCACTTGTGTTAGTACTTGTGGAATCCGTTCTAACCGGTCCTTTTCCAGTTGACTTGTAAGTTGCCTGGTTAGACTTGACAAAACTGTGACTAGTGGATTTGCGCATGCCAATAAGTTGCATTTGCGATTCCCGAACCTCTTCTTGTCACATCTCTTTCAATTTCACAAACTTCAAGCTTAAGTTCCCAGTCTTCCTTTTTCCTATTGAGTCTCTTTAATTCACCAACATTTTTTGAGATTCCTTTAGGATAAAATCAAGAATATCCTACAATTCATTACATCTATCGCAATTATAGGGTCTTATCTCGCTTGTTTCACCTCGTGCCACGAAATAATTTTCAATGTCTTCTTAGCATTCATCGTCTGATGCATCTTCACCAGTGCAGCAGCCAGAATATTTGTTTATGTCATTTTCCAAAATAGTCATGAAGCACATATTTGCTATTTCTTCATGTTCTGGGCTATCTTCATCGCTCCAGCTTCCGAAGGATTTATTTTTATTGAACCCTCTGGAGACTTTTCTTTTAAGGTTTGGCCATTTAGCTTGAACATGGCCATGCCTTTCACATTCAGAACACTTTCCGTCATTTTTTTTTTGTTCATTGTATTTTCTGGTTCTCCTAGATTACATCCTTCCCTTTTTTGTGTTTCTATATCTTCTAATCAATCCATTCATGTTTCTTGACACATTGGAAATTTCTTCTTCAAGAGCTACTAGGTCATCATTAGTATCACTTTCAGGTCCTTCAGTTGTAGTTTTGAAAGTAACTATTTTATTCTTTTCTTCCTGGCGCATTTTCTTGAGATGGATTTTCTCAAATGCTATAATATCTCCTCGTAGTTCATCATGTGAATGTTTGTCTAGATATTGAGATTCAAGTGCAACTACTTTTGTCTGCCATGTGGTAGGCAAATTTCTTAGGATATTTAGAACTTGATCGCCACTTGAGTATGGTTTACTAAAGGCTTTCAGATCGCCAATGATTTTGCTGAATCTTGCAAACATCTCCTAAATCGATTCTGCTTATTTCATCTGGAAGAGTTCATAATTGTGAACCAACAAGTTTATTCGAGTTTCTTTCATTTTGCTAGTTCCTTCATAGGTAATTATCATTTTGTCCCACATTTCTTTGGCAGTATCACAACTTTGAAATTTTCTCATACTCTTCTCCACTTATAGCATTATAAAGCAAGTTTTGTACCTTAACATTAACTTGAGCGACCACCATTTGCTCGTTTGTGTATTCATCTATATCTTCAGGATCAGCGGGTGGTTGAGCTACTGCTGGTGATGGATAATTTCTCTTTTTGATAACACACTATACATTGACATCATAGGACTTTGCATACATTTTCATGCGCACTTTCAGTGGGAGAAGTATTGTCTATTGAAATATGGTGGCGTCACTTGCGATGTCCCTTCTTGAAAGTGTGATCCAATAGTTACTTGGTTTGACATGATCTTTTCTCATTACCTGTTAAGCAAAAGATAAAAGTGTGTGAGCTGCCCTGATATCCATTGAAAGTACAAGAGGGGGAAGAGGGGGGGGGGGTTGAATTGTCGATTTTTCCATTTTGTATCCAAAGTAGTTGACTAGTTTGCTAATTGGGTGTCTGAAGGTAAGAATAGAATAAATAAAGCATAAATAAAATGCAAGAATTAAAGACACCAGGATTTTTTATACTGGTTCAGATTCAATGTGAATCTTACGTCAAGTCCCCTTAGGTTGCAAGGGTGTTCTCTCTCAGTATTTGAAGTTTCTTGATACAAGAGAGTTGATGTATCTTTATGCCAACAGCTTAATCACTATGCTACTCTCGCTTCTTGATACAATATCTCACCAGTGTTTCTCTCTCTTTCTTCTCTTACTAGTTATACAATAGATCTAGATTGAAATACAATGCTTGTTTGGAGCAGAGAAAATGGTGATAGTGGTTCGTTTAAAGTATGTTTGTTCCAAATACAATGCTTGTTTGGAGCAGAGAAAATGGTGATAGTGGTTCGTTTAAAGTATGTTTGTTCCAAGCTGGTGCAGTGGGTATTTATACTTCGTGAGGCCTTCATGTGTGACGACCCGGCCAGTCGTCTCATGATTTACCGCTCTGTTTCTCTCATGTTTGCTTCATTATGCTTCGTTATTCGTGTTTTATGTGATCGAGTTGATTTTTGCATTCGGAGTGGATTTGGTAAGAAATGAGACACTTAGTCTCTTTTAAGAAGGTTTAAGTTGAAAAAGTCAACCGGATGTTGACTTATGAGTTAGAGGGCTCGGATGTGAGATCCGATGGTTTGGTTAGCTTTGGGAGATGATTTATGACTTAGGAGTGTGATCGGAATTGGTTTTGGAGGTCCGGTGTAGAATTAGGCTTGAATTGGTGGAGTTAGTATTTTGGCGATTTTCGATTGTTAGTCGAGATTTTGATCCGAGGGTCGGAATGGAATTTCGAGAGTTTCTGTAGTTTCATTATGTCATTTGGGATCTATGTGCAAAATTTCATGTCATTCGGACGTGGTTTGATTGGGTTTTTTATCAAAAGAATAATTTAGAAGATTTTAAAATTCTTAGGCTTGAATCCGACAGGAATTTGGTGTTGTGATGTTGTTTTGAACATTCCGAAGGTTGGAACAAGTTTGAATAATATTATGGGATATGTTGGCATATTTGGTTGAGGTCCCAGTAGCCTCGGGTGAGTTTTGGGTGGTTAAACGGACTATTTCATCATTGGAAAAATTACAGATTTTTTTTTTAGCTTCAGCTGTGCACCAGAAAATTTTTGGTGCGAGTAGTCTAGTTTGGAAGCCCATATATTGTAATCTATAAGGAATCAGAAAAAGTGTAAAATATGAAAGTTATAGACCTTGTATTCTAGTTTCCAGAAAGTTAAACCATTCATGATTTGGATATCCTATGAGAAAGTTATACTTGATCGAAGTTGGCTGGTGGAGCAATTTCGATAGAATTTCCTGATGCACTTCAGAAGCTCATATCTCGGAATATATAAAGAGTTATATAGTGTACAACCTATCAAATGAAAGATATTCGAGTCTAGTTTTTAAATCTTTAAACCGTTGATCATTTGGATATT
Organism: Nicotiana obtusifolia; assembly: GCA_002018475.1. Taxonomy (NCBI): domain Eukaryota; kingdom Viridiplantae; phylum Streptophyta; class Magnoliopsida; order Solanales; family Solanaceae; genus Nicotiana; species Nicotiana obtusifolia. Next base: position 330,233 of record MCJB01020660.1, read on the forward strand.
TTCAGAAGGGGTTAAGAGCGTTTTAACAGAAGGTGTACAGCAAGGGAAAATGATAAGAGGATGTACAACCTACACAGCGCAAGGTATAATTCGATGAAGCCTGGGCAGAATGTTTTTAAGTCTTCTTGTCCGTGATTTTGGGTATATTTTCACCCATAGTTGCTCATTTTTGGAGGTTCTTGAAGGAAATTAAGGAGGGATTCAAGGAGAATCGATTGGAGGTAAGAATTTCGGACCTAAAACTCGTTTATATTGTGTATCCACCTAGAAAATCATTGAAGTCTTGCTAAAAATGGAAGAAATAGGGCTTGGGATTTTGAAATTCTAAGTGGGTATTTGGAGGACCATTTGAGGTCGAATTTGAGAACTTTTGATATGTATGAACTCGTTGGGAGATAAGAAACTCGTTGATGTGAAAATTTCCGAGCTTCAAGAAGTGGGCCTGGGGCTCGGGTTTTGCTAATTTCAGAATTTTTGGTATTTTCGATTGTTTTCGCTTGGGCTTTGTCCCCTCAACACATTGTGACGTATTCGTTCTGATTTTGGATAGATTCAACGCGCGTGGAGGCCAATTCGAGGGGCAAAGGCGTCGCGGGCTAGGGATTTAGCCGGTTAGAGGTGAGTAGTGATTGTAAATGATGTTCTGAGGGTTTGAAACCCCGGATTGTACATCGTAGTGCTATAAATTAAGGTGAGACACGCGTTCGATGATGAGCGTGGGGTCGTTTACTACTGGGAATTGTGACTTGGTCCTCCCAATTGATGATCTTTATCGCGTATTTGACTGAAACTTACTTGTTATCATCATGATTTGGGCTGATTATCATATTTGGGCTTCGTGCCAATTATTTGAACCCTTCAGGGATTTTTATCACTGTTTCCTCACTATTTTGACTTATTACTTTAACTCAGTTATGTTATTTTCCACTGTTTTACAACTCAGCCACTTTTACTCAGTTTTTAGACTTAAATAATATTTTAATGATGTTTTTGGGCTGAGAACTACTGTTTCACTATACCCGAGGGGCTTGTGATGATTTTCTGACTGAGTGCGGCCAAGGGCCAGATGTGAGGATATACTGAGTGATATGAGGCCGAAGGCCTGAGATACTTTATATGCCACGAGGTGGCTGGTGACTAATATGAGGCCGAAGGCCTGAGATACTTTATATACGCCACGAGGTGGCTTGACTAATATGAGGCCGAGGGCCTAGATTTGATGCCACGAGGTGGCTTGATATTGCGCTTGGGCCGTAAGGGGCCCCTCCCGGAGTCTGTACACCCCCAGTGAGCGCGGGTACCTATTGTGATGTGAGATATAGCTCGAGGGGCTGATATTATACTATGTGATAACCCGAGGGGCTGATACTGTTCCATGTGATAGCCCGAGGGGCTGGTATTGTTCTGAGATTTGAGCTCGAGGGGCTAGTACTGTTCTACGATATTGCCCGAGGGGCAGATTTGTTGATACTGAGCCCGAAGGGCGATCTTCTATCTTTTTTTTTATTTCACATTATTTACTTGAAAAATTACATGTTTTACCTGTTGAAAGGAGATTTTACTTGATTTCTCACTGAGTTACTATTTTCAAATGATGTTTTACTGCTTCATTATAGAATGCCTTGTGCTTTACGTGCTTTTTTACTTTCAGTCATTATTTATATTTATTACTCACTGGGTCGGAGTACTCACATTACTCCCTGCACCATGTGTGCAGATTCAGGTGTTGTTGGTTCCGCTCCGGAGTGTTGACTCCTCCCGTCCAAGCGGTGATTCAGAAACTATGAGGTAGCTGTTGGCGTCCGCAGCCCCGTATCTCCCTTATCTTATTGTTTCTATGTTCTTCAAACAGTTGTGCCAGATATTGTATTTAGTAGACCTGTATCAGGATCCATAGTTGCTCATGACTTGTGACACCCCGGTTTGGGCTGTGTCGGGATGGCTTCTATTATGGTTAGCTATATTTCCGCGAATTATTGCTATTAACTCATGCTTATATTGTTTTCATGTTAATTAACTGCTTAAAATGTGATTTTGGTTATTGGCTGGCCTTGTCTTCACGAGAGGCGCCATCACGACCGGGTTCGGGGTTAGGGTCCTAACATCATGATTTGTGAATCTTGAGAGATTGCAAATCCAAGGAAATTGATGTAAAAAGGAATCGTAGATTGGTTCTTTCCAAGAATAGAATATTTCTTCTGTTGATTTGCCTTGACTTGTGGTCTTGATTTGATTCTTCCTTTGTTGAGTGGATATTCCCGTAATTTGAAATATCAAATCAAATCCCTTGATTTCGCCTTCAATTGATGTCCTTATATGGAGGAATCATCAGGCATAATTTCATGCCCTTGATTTCCTTTGATTGAGGTCCTTCGTGTAATATCCTCCTTGATCTCATGCCAGATCCTTGATTGATTTTTTTGCCTTTGATGTTTCGCTACTCCTTTCTTTTTTTGTCTTGATTCTTCTGTGCCTCTTTTCTATTGCTTAAGGAATATTTCTGCACATAAAGAATAATTCGCTATTTACATCATTAAAATCAACTTAGATCTAAAAAGTTACTGTCGACGGGTACTGAGGGCTTCCATTCAAAGTTTATGACACTTCTTCTTTCCAGCACCGTTCAGTTGTCGAACTATACATCGTGTTACCACTTAGCAGAGAAGTTTGTGTCTTAATAATAGTGCTACTCCCGATATATGTTGCTTTCCTAATCAAACGATAGGAGAGCGCCGCTATCCTAATCAAACCATTTTTTAATTTTCTTAAATGTCCCTAGTACCATATTAAACAAGAATAGCGAGAGGGGCTCTTACACCTTTTCACAAAAACTGATAAACCGTTGAATCAAACGCCAAACCATTGAATAACTCTTCAAATTAGTACTCTATTATCATATTATATACGATGAAATGTAAGATTAATCTAACGGAAAGAAGATAGCTATAGCTTTTTGCAGGATTCACGAAAACAAATGCAAACAGAAAAGAAGAACACAAACTAGCAGTAGCAACTTTGAGTACAACTTCAGATTGTAACACTTTGAAATTTATATTCCTCAATCGCATGCATCTAAGTCGAAAGACAGAGTATTTTCTGAAGTATCAAAAGTTAATCCTATACCCTGGAGTTGATTACTTCCTAGTACTGTGCGCGATCTATTCCATCCCATAAAAGCCAGACAATACAGTCCACGATAGTGCAGAAGAACTCGTTCTTTTGCTAATAACAACATATTATTTGGGTTTACGCTACCAAAGTACATCTTCACAACAGGAAAGTCAAGATCATGACCATTGGGATCCTCTTTATAGCAAGTGTCCAGAGATGCAAATGGACTTTTAGCCAATGGAATATCTCCTACTTCAGCTCTAAATATGTAACGAAATATAATATAAAAATCTTTAGGAAAGCGAGTAATACTTGTTCCTGTATCCACAAGAACTCCACCAATCACACCTCTTTTAAAATTCCACCATGATGGACTAACTGGAACTACCTTATCATTAACAAAAACTTTATAAAGGTTGACATAATAAAATAAAGGGTACTTGTAATTTGGTAATAGTTTTGCTGATGTTGTTCTTGGAAATGGGGTTGTAAGGAAGCTAAGTGTAGATCCCTTTCCTGAAAAGAATCTTGGCAGACACATGGACATTAAGTCCGCCTCAAATTGTGTTGGTAAAGAAAATCCTGCGCCACTGAGTATTCTACGCCCAAGACCAACAATACCAGAATATTCACCACTGAAACTTCTTCTACCTCTTTGATCTGTGCCACAACCAAACGTAACCCTAACTTGTCTTTGATCTAAAACAAAAGTAATCACGTCATCTGCCATATAACCTTTTGATCTTTCTCCACTAGTAAATTTCATATCATAGAGACACTGATGAGTGTAAGTTGTACATTTATAAGTTGGGTCCATACCATGTAAACATTTTTCACCATGTAGAATGCAGTTGACCTTTCGAAATATTTTCGAATTTGTGGGAATATATAAAGGATTAGTTTGTTTATAACACTTTTTTGCCGCACATGGTCCACATTGCCACCAAAGCAAATCACTGCCTGTATCTATTAGCAAGAAACTTTTGACTTCTTCAGTACCAAGTAAAAATGATGCAACATATTCACCATTTGCGGAGTATGTACTTGTTGTTTTTGGAACCTTTACACGACCGATCTTGCTCCCCAATACATCGTGTTGGCTTGTGAGAGTTTCATTTGCGCCAGTTTGATTGTCATTTGAAGGAACCATCCCTTCTTTAACGCCATCATCGTCAAAAATTGATGCCAAATAACTTGCTCTAGCATGACATCTAGCAAGCCTACTTTCAAGTAATGAGTCGTAATCCTTGAACTTTGATTTTTCAAATACATCGCGATTATAAATAGTAAAAGTATAGGACGGCATTGGAGCATCTGGAAGCTTAGACGGATCAAGAGACATAAATCTTTCTTTAGCTTGCTTAATATAAGTGGAGTTAAGGGATGAAAAAGATGCTTCATTGCCCGAAATTGAGAACAAAATTGAGAAAATAGTTGATACCAAAAGGTGAATATGGAATAGATTTTCCATTTGTATATCACTTGTGTAGAAATGTATTTTGCTAATTGCTTGATCTCTTTTGCTATATAAAGCTGGTTTAGTTTTGTTGTAAGTTGTAACGTATTTAATTTTATGCCAAATTTAAAAAAAAATACCAAAGTTAATTATAGAGAGCTGATTCTCTTTGAGAAGCCATGGAGTGAACATTTCCTATATTTAGTAAGAGATCAAATAAAATAAATTATTTGTTTTGCAGGAATTTCATTCCTAAACAGAGCGTCAACTACGAGATCTATACCATTTAGGAACATTGTTAATTTAACTCTTCCCAGTAGTTGATGTCGTGCTATAATTCCATATATTTTGAAGCTATTCATCTTATTTGTTAGTTGTTTGTATGGTAATTCGTGCGACAACTGAGTTTAATTGAGTTTATTTTACGTGTAGGAACACTTGGGTACGAAGTGGAGAAAAGTTGCATGAAATGATACCTTGAAGCTACAAATTAGAGCAATAAAAGAAGACATTGCAACGCCATGAAAAGTCTCAGCCTTAGACGTTGCAAGGCCATGAAAAGTCACAGCCTTAGACGGTGCAAGACTTTGTCCAGGGCATCAATATTGGCGCGTTCGGTGGGCCTTGAAGTGTATGTTGCGCCACTAAATCACTTCCACTATCCATTAGCAAAAAACTTCTGACTTTGTCACTGCCTAGCAAAAAAGATGCAACATACTCACTATTCGCGTAGTACGTATATGTTGTTTTTGGGACCTTTTCGCGAATCTTACCTCCTTGTGAATCGTATTTACATGTGCAAGTTGCTTTTTTATGTTCTTCAAAAAATGAAGATAAATAACTTGCTCTAGCATGACATCGAGCAAGCCTACTTTCAAGTAATGAGTCGTAATCCTTAAACTTTGATTTTTCAAATACATCACGATGGTAAAGGGTAAAAGTATAGGATGGCATTGGAGGATCTAAAATCTTAGTTGGATCAAGAGACATAAATTTTTCTTTAGCATGCTTAATATAAGTGGAAAGAAGGGTGAAAGAAATTTTTCATTGCCTAATACTACGAACAAAATTGAGAAAATAGTTGAAGTCAAAAGGTGAATATGAAGGAGGTTTTCCATTGCTGGAAATTTTTGATTTGAAATATGTCCACTACTCTTGTAATCATCTATATACTGGTTTAAATTTCTGTAACCTTTCCAACCTTATAAGTCTAAAATATTTTGCCTTTTTTGGCTTTTCTTGTTAAGAGGATGATCAATACTGTTTGGCCTCCTCTTGATTTTGTTAAATAAATAAAATTTGGATGGAAAACCCTTCCTATATTCAGCATGAAATGACATCGGATAATTTAACAAGAATTTGGTTGGGAATCTATACTATTTAGGAACATAATTAATGCATACTCAAATAAAAGCTTATACGCATCAGGTGTTTATACCAAACTAACAGATGCATAATACATATTTGCAAATAGATTTTTTCACTTAAGCATGATTAATTAACAGGTATTTTCATCTCACTAGATTATTTAACAATGGTAATTTGATATGGGTTTAAGAAATTTCATTGCAAAAATTTTCAAGCAAATTCTTTTTTTTTTTAATTTAAAAAGTAACATCAAAATTTGGTTTGACATATGTCTACAACTGCGTACAATTATGTATATTCTGTGGTAATCTTCATTTATTCTTTCCAACAATATGTTCAAATTTGGAGGAAAAATAAATACACAGATTTGATTTCCTTTGAGAAGCAATTGGTGTGAACAATTAGGATTGTGATAAGTTCTTAATAAAGCCAATATTAAAGTTTTAGCTTTTTTTGCCATTTCTATAGTTGTTAAAATATTCAGAGTTTGATCTCTACAATCCATCTTCATTTTATCATCAAATGAATGAAGTAGTATAGTATTTAATTTTGTAGGAAGTTGTCACGATCCGGAATTTCCACCCTCGAGATCGTGATGGCACCTAACATTTCACTTGCTAGGCAAACCAGCATTAGAATAGTTTTAAGCCATTTTTTAACAAGTCAAATTAACTGATGCCAATTGAACTGAAATAATTGTAATAGAACAGAAATAAAGTACTAAAAGTCATAACAACCAAAATATCTAAATACAATCCAAAACTGGTGTCACAAGTGCACGAGCGACTAGAATAATAGAAGGGGACTTCCGGGCTGCGAACGCCGAGTAGCTGTATCTCAAGTCTTCGGCAGATGTTCGATCCGAGTAATCTACTGACCGCCTTTGGGATCGACTCCAAAGTCTGCACAAGAAGTGCAGGGTGTAGTATGAGTACAACATACCACATGTACTCTGTAAGTGTCGAGCCTAACTTTGACAAAGTAGTGACGAGGCTAAGGCGGGTCACTTACAATAACCTGTCTGCAGTATAATAATAATGACAGAAAAGAAAATATAGAAAAATAAAGCAGTTAACTCATGACAACAAACTCAATCCTCGAAAAACCACAAAATTATAAACAATCCTCAGAATCTCGTATGAAAACACCGAAGCCAACACAACACAACAAGGAATACAAAACACTCAGATTGTTGCGGCGCACAACCTAATCCCACCGTACAAACACGATCCTCCCTTATTTCACCGTATCTATAACAACAACAATAAGTAAAAATATGTTGCGGCGTGCAACCCGGTCCCACCATATAATCAGAATCAATATCATAATTCTCTCTTATTTCACCATATCAATCCTCCCTTAGCGTTTTATTACTTATTTATTTTTGTTTGGCGTACAAAAAATTTTTTTGAATTCCCGGTAGAAAGAGATCTCGCTAAAGTAGACCTCCCGGTAGGGAAGACCCAGAGGTCCACCCCGCGATCGGCTCTCTTATTGAGAATGCTCAATGAGCATTCTCAATATTATGCCTTGAAGAGGACTCGAACCTCCACGCTTCCACCAGTTGCGGCATGCAACCCGATCCCACCCTATCAATATCAATCCTCTCTTATTCCACCTATTGCGGCGTGCAACCCGATTCATAAACACAAATCAATAAATGAAATCAATTCAACAACCCGAATTACAGGAATCTCTATGATTAACGAATATGAGAGCAGAACCATAAGGCAAAATCTCGTACCAAATCAAGAATTGCTAAGCAACAAAATAAGTCAATTAAATGATAACTAAAGGTTATAAGTAAGTCAATTAAGGTAAGTAACAATTAAATCATGGAAGTATGGGAGAAACTAACATTTTAATACGAGAATAATAAATGACAAGTAGCAAATTAAGGCATAGAAAGCAATTAAAGCATGTAGCAGTTAAGACATGGAATAAAATAATTAATGAACTACAGAAACGCATGGAAACAGGTATTTTGACGACGTATATGCACTCGTCACCTCGCATATATGCCGATACACATGAATTTCACATAGCACATAGCTCAAAGGTTCTTAATTTCCTCAAATTAAGGTTAGACCCAACATTTACCTTGCTCCACAAGCAAATCAAAGCTCTACCTGGGCCTTTCCTCAAAAATCCGCCTCCGAACCAACCTAATCTAACCAAAATCAAGTCAATAACATCAAATAATGCTAGGGAAGTTAATTACAATACATAAACGTAAGATCTTTACACTTTTTCCAAAAAATCAACAAAAGTCAACCTTGGGCCCGGTTGGTCAAAATCTGAGATTCGGACCAAAACTCATTTGCCCATTCACCTCTGAGACTGAAAATGTAATTAGTTTCGAAATCCGACCTCAATTTGACGTCCAAATCCCAAATTGCAAAAACTCGCAATTCTTCCCAAATCCCTAATTTTCTACCATGAAAGAACAAAGATTAAGGTTAGAAATTAATGAGTGATGATGGAAATAGAATAAAATAAGTTAAAATACACTAACCTATGAAAGAGTGATGAAATTTCTTCTCCAAATCGCCTCTAGCCAAGCTCTAACAAAAAGATGGTGAAAGATGGGTGAAATCACGTGTTTGAAATGTTTTAAGGTCCGGGCGCCAGGCCTTCTTCGCATTCGCGAAAGGCCTGCCGTGTTCGCAATGCACAGCCGCCAATAGCCTACGCATTCATGAGAAATGCACCATGTTCGTGATGGTTCTTCCCCTCTAAACCCAGTGATGACATTCACGTAGCAAACAAGCCCAACTCCACGAAACCCACAATGCTTCGCGTTCGCAGAGGAACAGACGCATTCGCAAAGGGCAAGCACCCCTCCACTTCGTGTTCGGGACCATAACCTCGTGTTCGCGAGGAACAATCTCCTCCCCTGTCCCAAACTACTCTTCGCAATCACGGGAGTATCTTCGAGATCACGAAGAAGCATGCACCAGAAACCAGCGGAAGCTAAACCACCATTTCCTTAAGTTCAAAAACATCTGCAACCCATCCGAAACTCACCCGAGCCCTCGGAGCTCCAAACTAAGCATGCACAAAAGTCCAAAAATATCATACAAACTCACTCACGCAATCAAAAGACCAAAAAAATACCTAGAACTACGAATTGGACACCAAAATATATGAAATTTTCAATGAATCTTAAGAACGTGTAATTTTTTAACCGGACGTCCGAATCACATCAAATCAATGCTGTTTTGCACTAAATTTTGCGGACAAGTCATAAATACTGTAATGAACTTATATCAAGTTTCAGAACAAAAATTTGAACCTGTTATCAATAAAATCAAACTACAGTCAAACTTAGAAATTCTTTAAACCTTTAAATTACTAGTTTTAAACAATCTGTGTTAATTCAAGCTAGGGACTTTCGAATTCGATTTTTAGCATGCGCCCGAGTCCAAAAACATTATACGGATCCACCAGAACCGTCAAAACACTGATCCGGGTCCGTTTACATAAAACGTTGACCGTAGTCAACTCAACTAAGTTTTAAGGCATGATTTCACACTTTCTTAAATTTTCTCATATAAACCTTCTGGAAAAAAGACACAGACAACGCACTCAATTTGAGGAAGGCTAAACAGAGCTATTCGAGGTCTCAGAACACAAAAATGAAGGGTAAAACTATAAATGACCTATCGAGTCATCATATTCTCCACCTCTAAAACAAACGTCCATCCTCGAACAAACATAGAAAAGTACCTGGACTGGTGAAAAGGTGTGGATATCTACTTTGCATGTCCGACTTGGATTCCCACGTGGCTGCCTCGATCGACTGGCCTCTCCATTGCACTCGAACTGAAGGATAACTCGTATACCTCAAATGTTGGACCTGTCGAGCTAGAATAGCCACAGGCTCCTCCTCATAAGTCAAATCCTTGTCAATTGGACTGAGCTAAAATCTAACACATGGGACGGATCACCGTGATGCTTCCTGAGCATGGACACATGAAACACTGGATGGACTGCTGGTAAACTAGGTGGCATTGCGAGCTTGTAGGCCATGTCACCGCTCTCTCAAGAATCTCAAAGGGTCCAATATACCTAGGGCTCAACTTGCGCTCCTTTCCGAACCTCATCACACCCTTCATGGGTGAAATATGGAGCAATATCCTCTCCCTAACCATGAATGCAACACATCACGAACTCTACAATAATCATAACCTTGTCTAGGGCATCTTGAACCAAAACTGTACCTAACAACCAAGGCCCCCCCCCCCCCCCC
>MCJB01020660.1:340439-359571 GCA_002018475.1 Nicotiana obtusifolia
CCCCCCCCCCCCTCCGGCTCGAACCATCTAACTGGCGAGCAGCACCGCCTTCCGTATAATGCCTCATAAGAAGCTATCTAAATACTCGACTGCTAGTTGTTGTTGTAGGCAAATTCCGCAAGCGGCTAGAATTGATCCCAAGAACCCCCAAAATCCATTACGTGAGCGCGAAGCATATCCTCCAATATCTGAATAGTGCATTCGGACTATCCGTCTGTCTAGGGATGAAATCTTGTGCTCAACTCAACCTGCATGCCCAACTCACGTTGTATGGCCCTCCAGAAGTGCAAGGTGAACAGCGCACCTCGATCAGAAATGATAAATACGGGCACACCGTGAAGATTGACGATCTTGCGGATGTGAAGAATAGGTGACTGCCGCTGGAATGAAATGTGTAGACTTGGTCAACCTATCCACAATGACCCATATCACGTCGAACTTCTTCTGAGTCTGTGGGAGTCCAACAACACAATCCATAGTGATACACTCCTACTTCCACTCAGGAATCTCTAGCCTCTAAAGTAAACCACTAGGCCTTTGATGCTCGTACTTTACCTGCTGACAATTTAGACACCGATCCACATATGCAACTATATCCTTCTTCATCCTCCCCCACCATTAATTTTACCGCAAGTCCTGATACATCTTGGCGGCACCTGATCTATAAACACAAATAAATAAATAAAATCAATTCAACAACCCGAATCACAAAAATCTCTACATTAATGAATATGAAAGCAGAACCATAAGTGGAAATCTCATACAAAATCAAGAATTGCTAAAATTAATACTAAGCATCAAGACACGTCAATTAATTGACAAACTAAAGGATACAAGTAAGTGAATTAAGGTAAGCAGCAATTAAATCATGAAAGCATGGAAGAAACTAATATTTTAATACGAGAATAATAAACGACAAGTAGCAAATTAAGGCATAGGAAGCAATTAAAGCATGTAACAGTTATGACATGGAAATAAATAATTAATGAAATACGGAAACGCATGGAAACAAGTATTTTGACGGCGTATATGCACTCGTCACCTCGCATATATGCCGCTACACATGAATTTCACATAGCACATAGCTCAAGGGTTCCTAATTCCCTCAAATCAAGGTTAGACCCAACACTTACCTCGTTCCACAAGCAAATCAAAGCTCTACTGGGGCCTTTCCTCTAAAATTCGCCTCTGAACCAACCGAATCTAACCAAAATCGACTCAATAACATCAAATAATGCTAGAAAAATCAATTACAAAACATAAACTTAAGATTTTTACTCTTTTTCCAAAAAGTCAACCCCGGGACTGCTTGGTCAAAACCCAAGATTCGGACCAAAACCCATTTATTCATTCACCTCTGAGACCGAGTATATAATTAGTTTCAAAATCCGACCTTAATTTGACGTCTAAATCTCAAATTTGCAAAAACTCGCAATTCTTCCTAAATCCCTAATTTTCTTCCATGAAAAGATAAAAGCTAGAAATTAATGGGTGATGATGAAAATGGAAGAAAATAAGCTAAAGTACACTAACCTATGAAAGGGTGATGAAATTTCTTCTCCAAATCGCCTCTAGGCCGAGCTCTAATGAAAAGATGGTGAAAATGGGTGAAATCCCGTGTTTGAAATGTTTTAAGGCCTGGGCGTCAGGCCTTCTTCGCGTTCGCGATACACAATGGCCAAAATGGCCTACGCATTCGAGAGAAGTGCTCCATGTTCGCGAGAAGTACTCCGCGTTTGCGATGGTTCTTCCCCCCTGACCATCACGTTCGCAAGCCAGTGATCGTGTTAGCGTAGCATACAAGCCCAACTCCCCCAAGCTCACAATGCTTCGCGTTCGTGAAGGGCAAACCCCTCCACTTTGCGTTCGCGACCAGAACCTCGTGTTCACAAAGAACAATCTCCTCCCCTATTCCAAACTACTCTTCGCGATCGCGGGAGTATCTTCGTGATCGCGAAGAAGCATGCACTAGAAACGAACAGAAGCTAAACCAGCATTTCCTTAAGTTCAAAAATATTCGCAGCCTATCCGAAACTTATTCCAGCCCTTGGAGCTCCAAACCGAACATGTACACAAGTCCAATAACATCATACGAACTCGGTCACGTGATCAAAATAGTAAAATAACACCTACAACTACGAATCGGACACCAAAATGAATGAAATTTTCAATGAAGCTTAAGAATATGCAATTTCTCAACCGCACGTCCGAATTACGTCAAATCAACTCCGTTTTGCACTAATTTTTGTAGACAAGTGATAAATACTGTAATGAACTTATATACCAAGTTCTGAAATCGAAATCCGAATCCGGTATCAACAAAGTCAAACTACGATCAAACTTAAAAATTCTTTAAACATTTAAATTACTAGTTTTCAACAATTTGTGTTAATTCAAGCTAGGGACTTCCGAATTCGATTCCAAGCATATACCCGAGTCCCAAATCATGATACGGATCCACTGGGACCGTCAAATACTGATCCGGATATTTACACAAAACGTTGACCGTAGTCAACTCAAATGAGTTTTAAGGCACGATTTTATATTTTCTACAATTTTCTCATAAAAACCTCCCGGAAAAAGAGCACAGACTGTGCATGCAGTTTGAGAATGGTTAAACAGAGCTATTCAAGGTCTCAGAATACAAAAATAAAGGATAAAACTATAAATGACATATCGGAACATCACAAAGATAGAGCAGAAAATCTCAGTCGTTTAATTGAAGATTGAAAATTGTCGGTTGAAGTTTAAAGAATTATTTTTTAAAGGGAGCCTGATGCACTAAAAGAATTTTTTTTCTGTTTCTTTTTTTCTCAATGTATGAGGCATTGGAAACTCACTTATTATATTAATTTGGTTTTGCGCTGTATAAGCTCACAAAGGAGTAAAACAGTCTCTATTAAAAGGTCCTTTGTTTTCGGGGCTTGAGTCTTAACCTCTAACTAAGAGAGAAAAATCTTTAATCATCTCACCACATTGGGTTAACATGATTTGCGCAAATAAGACATTTCAAATGTCTATTAATTTTTTTACCTCACTTGCCCTATGGATAGAACTTCAAGTTTAATAAATATTGCCACTCATTTATCTGTGGGCAACACTTTTGACTTTAACCTTAAAGGTCTGCCCATGAAAAAATGAGGATAAAAAAAATATCAAGACCATCAATTTTTAAAGTTATTGGGCATAATTTCATGTTGCTTTAAAGGGAGCACATGTCAAGTGTGATTTGCCAGAACGGCCTTGGAAGTGAGTGATCTTGATTTTTTTGACCATGCTTTCTTCATAGGCAGAACTTCTGCAAGTTTAACAAGTGTTGCCCCTCACTTGCCCCATGAATAATACTTTTGACTTTGAACCTTAAAAGTTTGTCCATGAGACAAGCGGGGATTAAAAAATTAAGACTATCTCTTTTCAAGGTCATTAGATGTAATTTCCTGTCAAGCCATCAATATCTCGCTTGACTTGTTTCATTTTAGCCTTTTTAAAGGGAGAAGACTAAACCATTGCATTATGGAAAATAAGCAATAGCCTGATCTACGGCTGGTAATTAAAAAATAGCCATAATTTTAAAATTGATCGAAATTTAGTCACTTGTTAATGTAAAGATAAAATTTGGACAACACACTTAAAAATTTGAAAAAATTTCAGCATAATATGCTAGAGTTCAAAATCTTTTTACATAAGAGATTCCAGCATAATGTGTTGGAGTTCAAACATAATATGCCGGAAGTTTATAAGTAGGAACTCTATAATCCAGCATATTATACTGAAATTTTTCGTGTTTCAGCTAAAGTATTTTTGTCTAAATTTTATCTCCACATAAAATAGTAAATTTTTATCATTGACTTCACAAACATTAATTATTTTTCGATTACCAATTTGAAAATTGACTAGCCCATATTATTTTCACCTGCATTATTTGAATGTGATATTCGTACTATTTGAAATGACCAAGTCAAGATTAAGAGACAATAACAACCATATTTACACCAACTCATTGTCTAACAGCTGGCAAAAGTCCAAAAACATCAAAACACTAGTAAGAAAATGTATACAAATTATATTAAGTGAATAAACTCTTATTACTTTACATTATAAATCTCCCCATCAAAATATAAAAGCAAACAAAGAAAAAAGAAAATACTACTACTTTTATACTTTGCTATACTCAAAATTCCACTGCAATTCAACTTCCTCTCCTTGATTCTTCTTGCAATGAAAGTAGAGCACAGTATATGCCACTAAACACAAGAAATTAACCAAAGAAGAAAAATTAACCAGAAATAAAGACACAAGTGTCTGGTTAATTAACCCTTTAGAACCTTGATTCATCTTCAAATAACTTTTATACAATAATAATAAAACAATAGAAAATAAAACATTTAAAATAAATCCATTTAATCTCTTCCCCTTAATAAGTGATCCAGCTTTTGCTATTGCCTTAATTCCATAACAATTTTCTTCAACCACTGAAATAATTAATCCCAATATCCAAACAACAGATAAATATTGAAAAAAGAGGAAAGAAATTATTCCAACAAAAATTCCGAAGTAGTAAAGGAAAATATTGCTATAAATTAAAATAGGACTTAGCAAAAATAAGATAATAAAAACATAACCAATACCGAACATTTTCGTGTATAATCCAGTTATAATTGCATATTTAAATGCCCTGGAAATTCTTAATATAAAGTCTTTGAGAGAAATATTGGTATTATTATAAGAAATGAAAGATAATATAATTGTTGCAATTGCATATAAAAAAGAGATGAAAAATAGAATAATAACAAGTGCAACATATAAAGTGAAAAGAATATGGAAATCCTCTTTAATATCAGCAAGAATTTTGGTGAATTTAGAGATATTAGATGTATAAATAGATAAAATTGATACCTTGAGAGTAATATCATGGATCAAGAATTTAAGTTTGAAACTCAAAATTGAGAAAAGGATAGAGGAAACAAGAAAATAAAGAAAACTTGTTAGTGCTAATAATTTTTTATTTCTTGGAAGAAGTTGAAGGGATTCTTTGAGAATTGAGAGAAAACCAAAAAAATCCATGCTAACTATTTTTCAAGGCAAAAGCTTTTTTGAGAGTTCTTAATTTGTTTGGACTAAATAATAGCATTAGCTTGCTATTTATATTGCTTATATGTTTGTTAGTACTCAGTCAACATAGACTAAATCAAAGTAGAGTACAAAAGATTGATGTACCATTGAATTTTCTTATTATTAATATGGTGTCTGTATGTGTGTACTTCGACTATTCCTTTGAATATTAATGTAGTTATGCTAACTTTGCTCACCTATAAATTTAAGGGTCGTTTGATAGGTTGTACTAAGTAAAATAATCTCTGTATAAAAATTTAATCCGTTAAATACAATGTTTGGTTGCTCAATTCAATTTATGCATACCTAATACATGGATTATTTATACCTCATAAGAGGGCTTAGCTAATACCAAGGAAACCAAGGGATTACTAATCCCTACATTAATTATACTTGGATAAGACCCTAAAATTACTAAACCGCCCCTCAAATCCTTTTCTTAAATTTCTTTATATACATAAAGAAGAATATTTAAGGGTATAATTGTAAAGAAGATTTTGTACAGTTTTAAACCAAACACAAGCTTAGATTATACATTGCATAGCTAATTTTTAATATAATGAACCAAACACTTGATAAAAGATAATCTCAGCACTATAATCTTTACATTACTAATACCTGCATTACTTGTGTTCGTACTAAACGACCCCTTCAAGATATGAGGGGAAATTACCTAGAGTTTGAGTACAATTGTTGTACCGCTTCTAATTTTCTAATACAAGACATTAGGTCGTAACTCTTATTCTCTTGAATATATGTTTATTTCCTAGAAATTAACAATTGACTATAAATATTTTTGACCTTTTCTTTTTTTTTCTTTTTTTTCTTTTTTTTTTAATTTTTTTTATTTTTTTTGACCTTTTCCTAGTTGGCTTTGTCAAAATCACAATAGTCAACATTCAAGACGTGTCTTTTTTATCTACGATAATGGCCATTAGGTCCTTGATTGTAACTAGTTATTTATTTTAAGTACTGAAATAAACCAACTACTATGTGTTAAAATTTAAATGGGTCCATGAAAATAATCAATGGCATAGGATCAGCAAAATATCTAAATATTGTTATCTAAGATAGTAATGTGGAAGTCAATTAACTTGGTAAACAAGTTTGAATAAGAAATAAAATAAGAAAAAAAGAAAAAGCTTAGATCAATATTATTTTTTATTAATATGTGTTTAATAAACTTATATTTTTTATTTTTTTTAATAAACTTATTTTTTAAATGACTTTTTAAAATGTTTTGCTTCAAGGGCCAGCTCAAAAAGGTTCTTTAGACCATATTAAAAGAATCATCAATTGAAAAAAAGAAAAAGTCCATTTAATAAACAGTCGATACAAAAGGGACAACCAGACGAAAATATCACAATTTGAACTTGTCATACTTGAATTGGGTCGAATACGATCGATTGCTCGAGAAGAGTCGAGCCCGGATATAATACAAGATCGGGTCGCTTCGATCCAAGGTTAGCAAGTCGAGTACAAAATTGGAGCAACCGAAACAGGGATGACCGACCTTGGCCGACCAAGGCACATCTCGTAACAAAAGATCAATTTCGACCGGATATTTCGTGGATTCTTGATATCTCGGCGGGAGCGAATACCTCAACCGTCATAGACGTTAAGGCACTATTTTAGGATATTCCATCCCGTAATTAAAGGGATTTTATCTTGTAATTAGGGTTTTATCATATTAAGGAGTCTTTCTTTTACCTATAAGAAGGGTGTCTACCTTCATTGTATAGGATACAACTCATATCAATAGAAAATACTAAATACGGCTACTGATCATCAAGCTTGTCCTCTTTGTTATACTTCGACATTGAATACTCAATCACAATGGTTTGGTTATTCCTTTTTATCTATTATATTTCAATTATTTGCATTATACTTTACATTGTATCAAATTGCTTCGAACATCCTTAGCACTACGAACAAATTTAATTATTACTCGGGTAAACAGTTAATTTAGCGAGAATTTCTTCTGATTCGCTACTATCTTTTCCTACCGCTCACGACTGACCTTGAACTGGCCAAATATTTGTATTCCAGCATTTGCAAACAAAGACCTCGTAAATAAAATAAGGCAACATAGCTTATACTTCCATTGACTACTTCAAATCCTTTATTCTAGAGCAACTTCAAATGTTTATAAAACCTAAGTATAAAAAACCAAACTCACTATCTCTTATACCATAGTAATTATCCTTAAATTTTAAGAACATCAAGTAATGGAGTTTTATAAGTTGTTTGGTTTTGTGGGAATTCTAAAGGAATCCATTCAAATTATTCCAAAAAATGGAAAAATCATTGGATTAATAACCATGATTTACCTTCTTTTCACTTCAATCTTCTTCTTGATATTCAAATCCATGTCTGATTCCTTGTTAAGAGACATGTTTATTAAGGAATCACTCATTCCTATTTCTAGTGCAAATGGTTCTACAATTGCTTCTCTACTTTTTAAACAAAATAATATACTTGTTTGGGCCATTGACTTCGCATTCATCTTTTCCTATTTCTTCATTTCATTCTTCTCCACTAACGCTATAATCTTGATTTTTGCTACCTCGTACTTTTCTGAAACCTTATCCGTCAAGGATTTAGGTATCAAGATTTTAAGATCATGCATAAGGCTATTTTCCACAATGTTTTACACTACAATTCTTGTTATTGGATATTTTTTCTTTTGTTTATCCATTTCAGCTCCTTTATTTTCTTCCATGGATGATTTCTTAAAAATTGTTGTATTTTCAATATTATCCTATATTTTTTATCTCTATATATCAGTAGTTTGGGTACTAGCCTTAGTTGTTTCAGCTGTTGAAGAAGGTTGTTATGGAATTATAGCTCTTGGAAAAGCTGGAAAAATTATTAAGGGCAATGAAATGAAAGGATTTATTTTAAATATTTTGTTCAATTTATTGGCTTTAGTGATTTTTCAGGGTACACAGATTGTTCACAACATGATTATGATGTTGATTCTAGTGAATGTTTGTTGTTTGTTGAAGGTGTTCCAACTAGTAGCTTATACAGTTCTATATATTGATTGCAAGAAGAACCAAGGGGATGAGATCATTGAATTGCAAGGAAGTATTGACTATAGCAAGATCTCTAATTTGCCATTAATAATTGATGGTACATCAGTTAGAGTTTAAGTTATATATACCGTCAGTATGTAAGGATATTTTGTATTATTATAATACTTGTATTACCTTTACTTGTTATAGCATATAAAACATGGAGTGGAGACTCCATAACGTACACAAAGAGTAAGCGATCTGTGAATATCATCTCAATTCAGGTCTTGTTTCGCACTTAAATGGATAACTCAAACCCTTATCTTTACTAGTTTGTAGTGGAAAACTTCAATGATATAATCGTTTATAGTCACTCACTGGAGATTTGGAACCCTGAGTATATAAAACATGGAGTGGAGACTCCATAACGTACACAAAGAGTAAGCGATTTATGAATATCATTCCAATTCAGGTCTTGTTTCGTATTTAAATGGATAACTCAAACCCTTATCTTTACCAGTTTGTAGTGGAAAACCTCAATAACATAATCGTTTATAGTCACTCACTGGAGGTTTGGAACCCTGAGTACAGTGTTCCTGTCTTATTTTCAAGACTGTATACCTCACATTATAATACATATAAATATTATTCGAGTGACTTGATAGTATAAAAAAAATTTACACTAACAGTGTATTTATTATTTAAACTCCACAAGATATTTAATAAGTGATGGTACACAAGAAATTAGTGTTTAAAAGATGCATATTTTCTCGGCCATTCTTGATAAATGTCTCTTCTTCTTTTGTTCTTTTAATGTCAGTTGTTTATAGTAGTATTGTTGTTTAAGATATAGACGGATAGAGATGCATATTACGAGTAATGTCAAGTTTAACCACCACAAACAACAACCAATTGAGTATAATCCCACAAAAATACGGATTCAGTTTTTAAATTTTATGAGTTTAACTTTTAGGTTTATAGAGTTAAATCTATTATAATCTTAAAGTTATGGGTTCATCTATGCTATTTATTATTTTTATATCTGAATTTATCCTTTGCGTGAAAAATTACGGGTTCAATTAAACCTGTATCTATAACGATATATCCGCCCTTGATCCCACATAGTAGGATCTAAGAAAAGTAGAGTATACGCAGACTTAATATCAAATTTTAACCAATGAAAACTATTCACAGTGGAAGTTCAGTTGACTTTATGTAACAGATATTTTCCGAAGTCGCCACAGATTAGAACGCCTTCAGTATTTTCAACAACTATTTCTTTAACGACTAAATTTCACTCCCTCCATCTCATTTTATATTAACGTATTTGATTGGATACAAAATTTTAAGAAATAAAAAAAATTAAAATTTGTTATATAAAATATGTCATATTAGTTGTATGGTTATAAGACTTTTAAAATTAGTGATATAATATACTATAACAATATTGTGACTATAAAAAATTACCCTTTAACTATAATGATAAATTTAAGTTAAATTATTTTTAAAGTTATAAATGAATTATTCTTTAAAAATAAAT
Source organism: Nicotiana obtusifolia (assembly GCA_002018475.1). NCBI lineage: Eukaryota > Viridiplantae > Streptophyta > Magnoliopsida > Solanales > Solanaceae > Nicotiana > Nicotiana obtusifolia. The sequence continues at coordinate 350,109 of MCJB01020660.1, forward strand.
TTAAAAAATAAGTTGATAGAAATTGAAGTAGAGAGAGTAACTTTTATAATAGAAAGTTACCCTACTTTTTTTGGGATTTTCACTCGATATCTGGTACCAACATTGAGGACCTCCAAATCCATACTATGTAAGACCTATTAAAGAAGAAACGCCCCTCGCCAAACTTTTTTTATATCCACGACTCGAAGCTGAGATCTTAAATTTTAAAAGTCTCATCTTATTCAAATTAAATTTGATGGGGCCGGGCATTGACTAACGGAGGATCAGACTCTCGTCTTTGTTTTGTTTGTCAATTTGGGCCATGTGCATTCAACTGATCAGATTGGCCCACTTACTAAGTGGTCCAGTTCTCCTCGTTAATTTCTCCTTTAATTTTTGTGAAGAATTAACTCAAATAATCGCTCACCTGCTCTCTTAATTAAAAATAACTAATGGGTGTATAATATATATATATATATACATATATATATATATATATATATATATATATATATATATATAATTCGTGTACAATATATATAAAGGTGATGCTATATATGAATGGAATTTGGATGGCCTGACTGATAGGCAAATTAGAATTCTTGTACATCGTATGTTGATGTATTCTACGATCTGCAAAGCTACTTCTGAAAGAAATACAGAGACAGTAATTTGCAAGATGATTGTTGCAGGATTTACCGGCCAACTAAGAGGCTGGTGGGATAATTTTATGACTGCCGAAGATAGATCAGCCATCTATAATGCTATTAAAACTTAATTATGTATATAATTAATATATAATCTATGTATACCAACTAGAAAAAGTAAAATATTAAATCTGACTGGTTATTTATGTAACAATCCCAATTTTTGTTAAGGTCCCTTAGTTCTCTTTGCCATTTCGTTTTAGGTTTCCAAACTATTCAAATCGGAAAATAAATCAAACTTTAACAATGTTAATTACTACAATGGTGACAACGATGATAATAACAATCGTAACTATAATTATGCTGATGTTAATTAATAGTGGCGGAGTTAAAAATTTTATCAAGGAGATTCGACATATTAAAAATTAAACACATAAAAAATATAATATTTACTATTTACGCATAAAAATTAATTTTAATTTTATATATACAATGTAATTTTTCAAAAAAGGGGGTTCGAACAAACCCCTTCCACCACCCTAGCTCTACCCCTGGTGGATGATGTAGCTCCTCCGCAATGGATTCATTCGGGATAAGCATTTTAAACGCACAACATAATTTATTATAGACCATTCTGAACACATAATTTTAGAAGTTTAACAAGTTAAGTATTAAGTAAAAGTCAAATCCATTAAGTTGAAATCCTAAATTCGTATATGTTAATAAGGTACAAGTAATTCAAGTGGAAAAGGAAGATGATTCAACAAAGACGAGCAATAAATAAAGATAAATAAAACAAAAACGAAAGCAAAATAACTATAAATGCAACTAAATTAAAAAATAAAGAAATAAAATGAAGCAAAATGTAAAATAAAATAAATAGACATGGATGAATAAAATTCGGACATTTACACATATCATCTAGTTCAAGACAGACAATAATTCTTTTATAAATGTTTTTTGAAAGTTATTTATCCTTTTTAACATCTCTAGCGTAAATTTTATCCAATGGTTGTCTATTTCTAAAACTTTACAACTTGAGTATTTTATATGTCAATTGTCCCTTCACTTAAAAGTAACTAAAATAGAATTTTACTAATAGAATTTCAAGTTTATAAAGTGAAAGTTCAAATCTATAAGGACCTCATTGCAAATAAAGTGTACTTTTCAAGAAGAATCGTTAGTGTTATCCTTTTTTATGACTTTTGGTAGAGGAATTTTCCCACTTGTCAAAAAAGGTTTCATTTAAAGAATATTATAATGTTAATGCCTAAAATAATGTTTATCTTTCACGACTATAATAATGATAATGCTTTACCTTTCTTTACTTACCAACAATAAATTCAGGTGCTCAGATTACTCCTGTCATTAGTAATTAAAACATTTTTTAATTTTCCCCATAAAATTATAAGTAAGAAAATTTAATGTTGTGATTATAACAACCCACATTTAAGTTTTAACTAGTTCAGGGGCATTATTATAGGGTCTTCATTGCTTTAAATATCACAATGATCGACTATACCTAATCTAATGTTAAACATGTAATTATTTGGACAGACAAATACGTCAAAATTCAAAACTGTATCACTACACCAATATCGTGGCTTTCCAAATATACCCTAGAAATTAAGATGCCTAAACAAAAATAATGTTATATTGAGAAGCATTCTTTGCGGTGGCCGAGTTGGTTGAATAGTAGACTTCCTAAATTGAAGGTTTAGGGTTTGAGACTTACTTGTAAACTTTCTCGGTTGAGCCCGTCACACGGGGCTTGTCTATGACAGACTATATACTTCTTACATAGTGTGCACGCTTTACGCAGGCACGAAATTTATCCCGTGTGCACCCAAAGAGTAGCAGTTGCGGGTTTTATTTTTAAGAAAATATTATAAAGAGAAGATTGTCCATGTATTTGGCTGATGAGAAACAAGGGGTTGTTTGGTTTAAATACTAGTTATTCTGGTATTAGTTACGCTAAAATTAATTTTTCTGAAATTAGTTATGCTGAAAATAATTATCTTGATATTATTTCTTGTTAACTGTATGGTATGTTGTATTAATTCTGGATTGTCAATTTTATCGCTTTATCCTGTGATTACTATTGCACCATCTGGCAAGTATAAATTATCACGGTACTATTTTTAATCCTGAAATAACTTATTTCCAGATTAACAATCAAACAATGAATAAGACGATACTAATTTTTTATCCCAAAATTATTTTTGCTTATACATAGTACCAAACAACCATACAAATTGAGTATCACTTTTATTTCATTCAGTATTAAATTTATTCAAATAGTTACACTGTTAAACAATTTGATGGCCTTTTTCCACTGTCATTATTGAAGCGACAAGATAACATTGGAGAGAAATGAATGAAAACTCTTTACTGACTCATACATTCCCACATTGAAAGCAGACACTACTAACTTTTTAAGAGAATATGATTCTGTTAAAAGAATTTGGAATCAAAAGATGAAACACATTGCAACGGATATGAAAAAAGGTAATAAAAGTATTCGATATTCTTACTTTTCTTTTTGATTAACTTAGTTGAAAGTCGCTTTTATTAGAGAACGTTTTACTTATAAAATAAATTCACTTAGGAGATAAATTATTTCAAAGAATTTTTTATTCTCAAAAATCGAATTTAAAAGTTAAGAATGAAGAATTACTAACCATTATAACTCGTTCGCAAAGACAGACTTATGGATAAAGAAAAGGGGTCATCATACTTTATTAATCTCACAAAAATTCTCTCTTTATATATATATATATATATATTGAAAACGGTTATATTTTTGCCTGAAGTTCTTCAAATAAAAAATTTAATGTGGCACTCAACAGTCCGTTCAAATATTCCCATCATCTTCAAATCTTGGATCTACCTACAAGAAACAATCACCAGTGTTTGGTGCAGCACTTGCATTTTGGTGTATTCTTCTTTCTTTCCTTGGTCTTTCGTTCCGTCATATTCCTAATAACTTATCCAATTACAACGTACTAACCGTTAATGCACCTTTCTTTTATCAAATCTCAGGGGCATGATCTAATCATGAGGGTAGTATTTTATCATGGTGTCGGATCCTAAGTTTTTATGGATTCCTTCTTTGTTACCGGGTTCGACCCTTAAGCCATAATGTCTCAAAACGAGAAGGCCATAGAAAAACTTTTTTTTATTCCTTTATTTTGAACTTCGTGAAGAACTCCATTCTATCTCTCCCTCGTTACGAACAAAAAAGTGAGGTTGCGCCCCAGTTATACACTCCCTTCGTTCTACAAACCCTTATTGATTCTGAACTTCGTTCGCGAAGGAATCGAACTTTTAACAAGCCAGCTTTTTTATGCGCCGCTTTACTCTAAAAGAAAAATGAACTTTGCTCCTAGATCCACCTCTGCCTGTTCAATAAATAAGAAAAAGCCAACTAATGCAAAAGAGGTTCATGGTGTTGCAAATTCACTTCTTGATTTACTCCATAAAATACAAAATTGTGCACCATCTACAAGAATAATACATTTACAATTGACATTTGAGCTAGGTGTCACAAGAATTTAACATAACATAAAAATTAAAATATTCAAATTAAACTAATCTCACTATCTCTATCACTTTTAATAGAATCTCTTTTCTTAAGATCAAAGTAAAAAACAGTTGTCACAATAAAGCTCCATTGAACCACCAAAGCATATAAAAATATCCATACCACATTATCTAACAATTTAATCACAACCGTCGATTCAACTCTCACGAAATCCCAACCGTTCATCGACATCTCCATCATCCCACGAACAATACCCGAAAACAAAACAAACAACCCGGACAAAACCCACCCACATACCCGTTTCCCCTCCATCAAAGACGACCCGACCCGTATAGCATCAAACCCGTACTTCCCTTCATTAACCGAAACCACAAGCGCCAAGCTCGTAACCGCCATCAAATGGAGCTCGAAACCCGACCCGATAACCACAATAACCACCGGAATAAACGGGTAGGTCTTGAAAAATGCTATCAACATCCCGGGGACAACAGTACAAGCTAACATAGTAGTATAAACACACATTGTAGTAACCAAAACCCGTTTCCAAGCGGTTTTTACCGCGGTAAAAACCGTTAAAACAGTAGGTTTTCCGTTCGAACAAACGGAAAACGCAACATCTATCGCAGCAATTGCAGTAAAAAAAGACAGTAAAAAAGTAGGAAAGAAAAATAAAACTTTCAAGAAAAGCAAAGACTTAGCTTCTTTATTTGCTTCTTCTAACAAATGTCCAGACTCAACTAGTATAGGTGAAAAAAGTGAGAGTTCTTCAAGATTTTGAATGCTATTTTTTAAAGGGTAAGTTACAAAAGAAAATAAGAAGAGGAAAAAAGAAAGTGGAAATGTAATAAAAGTAAAAATGTAAAAAGAAAGTTTTTTGGTAGAAAGGAGAATTTTTAAAGAATTCAAGAAAACGTTGGCAAGAAGAAATAGACCGTTCGGTTCTTGAGAAATATGGTCGGAATTTTCGCCGGCGGGCATTTTTGTTTGGATATTTGGAATTTTTTGGGAGGTCATAGAATTTGAAAGGAATGGTGGGAGTGGAATGTGGACCTATTATATAACTTTACCTTTAAAGAAAGAGGTTGGTTTTTGGAACTTTGGAAGAATAGTCAATATTTAAAGTGGAATGTATTTTATTTTTAAATTTACTAAATCTTAACTTGACGTGGATTTGACACAATTGACTGTCGACAACTTCTTCCATTAATTATTTCTAGACTGTGGGTTGTTCGGTACGAATACAAGTAACGTAATAATGTAGGTATTAGTAATGCAGAAATTGTAATGCTGGGATTATTTTTTATCAAGTATTTGGTTTATTGTATTAAAAATTAGCTTGTGTTTGGTTTAAAACTGTATAAATTTTTTTTTACAATTATACCCTTGAATATTCTTCTTTCTGTATATATAAAAATTTAGGAAAAGGGTTTGAGGGGCGATTTAGTAATTTTAGGGTCTTATCCAGGTATAGTTAATGCAGGAATTAGTAATCCCTTTGTTTCCTTGGTATTAGCTAAGCCCTCCTATGAGGTATAAGTAATCATGTATTAGGTATGCATAAATTGAATTGAGCTACCAAACATTGTATAGGACGGATTAAATTTTTATATAGATATTATTTTACTTAGTACAACCTACCAAACGACCCCTGAGTGGAGTGGAGCATTGGACCAACTGATAAAATTATTTTTATCACTGATGTTTAGATCAAGATAGACGGCTTACATCACATTCTTGGACAAAATTTCAAATTTATGGGTTGGAAATTCTAATGGTTTAAGTTGCAGGGTTCTAAATTAATAATTTACTCATAATTAATAAATTTTTAAAGATAAATACAGTGTTTGAACTAAAGCTACTGAGTTCGACCGAACCCGCTTCCAGCACTCTAGCTTCGCCCCTGCTTTCTCGGACTTTGCACGATACTTCATGCACTGAACCATTTTTTTTTTTAACTGGTCCGAATAAGTTTAATTTCATGTTAAGTATAATCCATTTTATTGAAATCTTTTCCTATTTAAAAAAAATTATTTTAAAATTTCAGAGTTAAAGTTCGAAATTTTAATTAATAATTTGATGAATCTCTCCGTCAAATTCCTTGATGGTGACCATGAGGACCAGAGTCTTCTTTATCCATAGTTTTTTGTTTTTCTCTTTTTCAATATTTCTTTAGTTTAATGAAATTTATGTGTAGCTAGGTCACGAAGATCTACATGCATTATATTATAAAATAAATAAAAAAAATAGGTTGAATAGATAGTCTGCGTTAGCCATATATAGCATGTGTATTAAAAAAACAGAAATGTTTTCTTTTTGTTTGTTTCGTGTAGAGAATCAGTGGAGGATATAGCTTATTAGTTACAAAGTTTAATTGAATTCTGTATTTTAACATGCAATGCAATCGATATTTTACGATCAAGGGTATAATACTTTTTGTAGTAGCGGTCCTTATATATCGTATTAACAATCGAAATATGATCGAAAGAAAAAAAATCTGTTGATATGTCAAAATTCTAATAAATTTAATATTAAGAATTTCAACGATCGAAATCATCAAATTTAATTTTAATCTTGAATTCTTATGAGGAGATGAAAGCCAACTCTTAAGGACTATTTTAAAGAAGTTTATTGCATTGAGGATCTTTTGTGAAGAATTCAATATTACATACCTATCGATTTAATCATGATTAATTAATAAAATATATATTTGAAAAATATATGTATATGGTGTATATATTATGTATAAATAAGTAATTATCCTTGCTTTTTAACTTTAGGGTTGAAGGTAGAAGGGAGTTACCACTTGAACAATCTTGTCTTGTCAAATTATAATTTTCAACATTAGAAAATTAAAATGATATTTTTTTACCACACAAACTTAAAAAAGAATATTATTAAAACTGGAATAGAGGGAATACAAAGCAACTATTTACTTTTGTGGCGGCTGATAGAGAGACTTTGTAATTTGTGTTTTTTAACCTTGGTCAAAGACTTTCTTGAGTGAAAGTGGCACTTTTGCCTTTGAAAGTGATTATCACATGGCCTTTCGTAATTAGCCATCGAAAGACTACAACCCCCCACCCCCCCNCCCCCTCCCCCTCCAAAAAAAAAAGGGCAAACGGAGGAATCTTCATAAAACATTACAGTTTAGAGCCGAATAATTTTAATTTGTCTAATTATTAGTTATAATTACTATTTAATTATTATTAATTTATATTGTTTGTATTCAGACGCGCAAAATATGATATGTGTTAATTGTATTCAAAATATATGAATATATACAAAAGATATAACTTGTATTGACTGTATATACAAGATGTATAAAAAGGATACATGTATCAATTGTATTCATTCGCACAATAAGTACAATCCAACCAAAGTAAAATACAAAAATATAGAAAATAGAGTACTTTTGTTGAAAATCAAACTCAAGACCTCCACATACTAAATGTGAACTAAGTTCAAAATAATTGATCTCTTGTTTCATGAATTTGCTATAAAAATTCAAATATAATCAAGAATGGTAAATTTATAGAAAGAAAGTTACGAATGATAAATACAGTGTATATATTTGATGTTTCGCGTAATTTTCCCTAGGTGTCATACATAAATCGAGAGCAGTGATTAATAAATAGGGTCAAAGTAACATATTTATTAGAAGCCATCGAAAAATTCTTAATTAACATTTATACAATTGAGAGTTCCATATGGCGTGTTGTTTGTTCAAAGTGTATGCTTGTGATGACCTGATAGGTCATTTATAATTTTACTCTGTATTTTTGTATTTCGAAATCTTGAATAGTTTCGTTTAGCTTTCTTCGATTTGTGTACGTAGTCCGTGTCTTTTTCCGGAAAGATTTTATGAGAAAAATGTAAAATCATGCCTTAAAACTCATGTGAGTTGACTACGGCCAACGTTTTGTGCAAACAAACCTGGATTATTATTTTGACGGTCCTGGTGGGTCCATATCATGATTTGATATTTGGGCGTACGTCCAGAATCAAATTCTGAAGTCCCTGACTCGAATTAACGCAATTTGTACTAACAATTTAAAGGTTTAAAGAATTCCTAAGTTTGACCGTAAGTACTTTGTTGTTACTAGGTTCGGATATTGATTTCAGAACTTGGTATAAGTTCTTTATAGGATTTATGACTTGTCTACAAAATTTATTGCAAAATGGAGTTGATTTGACGTGATTCAGACGTCCGGTTGAAAAATTGCATGTTCTTAAGTTTCATTGAAAATTTTATTCATTTTTGTGTCCGATTAGTAGTTCTAGGTGTTATTTTGGTATTTTGATCATGCGAGCGAGTTCGTATGACATTTCTACACTTGTGTGCATGTTTGGTTTGAAGCCCGAGGGGCTCGGGTGAACTTCAGATAGGCCACAGATGATTTTGAACTTAGAAGAATAGCTTATGCATTTACTGGTGCTGGTGCTCTACTTCACATCTCGCATTTGTGAGCGTTGCTTTTGCAAATAAGGCTTCGCATTTGCGAGCATGGACTGGATTGGGGGAGTCTCGCATTTGCAAGGTAAATGTTTGTATTTGCAAACTTGCAGCTGCCGCTTGCAAAGGCAGAGTTGTATTTGCGACTCAGTGTGTCCTAGGCTACCTTCATATATGCGAAGGAATGGTCCGCATTTGCGAGTGGTATGGGTTCGTATTTGCAACCAAAATATCACATTTGCGATGACCGACTTTCTGAAAAGGTTTCGCATTTGCAACATCTTTCTCGCATTTGCGATGTTCAAAATTGCGAACAAGATATCGCAATTGCGACATCTGTAGCTGGTAAAAAAGGGAAAAATCAAAATTTAGCTCATTTCTTTCAAACTCTCAACTCTAAACTTCCTAGAGGCGATTTTTCCAAGAGATTTTCTTTCTAAATTCATTGGCAAATGATTTTAATCTACTTGTTTTAATTTACCTATTACATTTCATAAGTTTTTAACATCAAATTTTGGATTTTTATGGTAGAAATTAGGGATTTGGGTAGAATTAGAAATTTTTGTAAGTTTGAGATTAGACCTAGAATTAAAGTCGGATTTAGAAACTAATTACATAATCGGTCTGGGGGTGAATGAGTAATCGAATTTTGGTCTGAATATCGAATTTTGACCAAGCGAACCTGGGGTTGACTTTTGTTGACTTTTTGAGAAAAGTTTAAAGACCTTAATTTTATATATTGTAATTGATTTCCTAGCATTACTTGATGTTATTGAGTCAATTTTGGTCCTAATTGTACATTGTTAATTAGAATTTTGTTTCTGTTTTTTTTTTTTTTGT